>PVLC010012812.1:0-13414 GCA_004027655.1 Graphiurus murinus
AATAAAGAATAAAAAATAGGGCTGGGGGTATAGCTCGGAGGTAGAATGCCCCTGAGTTCAATCCCCAGTACCACTAAATAAATAAATAAATAAATAAATAAATAAATAAATAAATAAATAAATAAATAAAGTGGGTTTCATGGGGCTAAAATCAAGGTGTCAGCAGCACTGTGTCCCTTCTAGGGACAATCCATCTCCTTGTCTTTTCTAGCTTCTGTAGGTGCCCACATCCTTGGCTCATGGCCCCTGCCGCATGTCATTTTTTCATGTTGTAATGAGGTGGGATGGAAATCATTTGTGTGAATGTTCCCAGGCTGGGTCCACACCCTGGGTGATCAAAGGAGTCTGACTTGGCCAACCAGCGTTTTACTCCTTCCCTCCTCCTGCCTTCTAGCCCTTCAAAGGGAGAATTTGCCCGAACAAAATAGTTTTGGTTTATAGGCAAAGAAGAACAAATTAAAAGATGGGAGAGGTAGGGAAGAATGTGTGGAGAAAATGTGTCAGTGTACATGACAGAAGTCCAATAGGATGAGGGAGGGATAGAAGCAGGATTAGGCAGGTCTGAGGGTCACGAGGTCTCATGATGGGTTTTGAAGAGAGCAGGCCAGGGGTTGCCATTGTAGTCCTTGTCATTGGGTAAAGGTCACAAGTGTTTTGAAATTGCTCTGGGTCCCACAGAGGACTGGGACTCGACTCTGGGACTCACCCAAATGTAGACTCAACACAAGTTATTAGGAGTCACTGCCCCACCCAGTCCCCTTCCCTCTGGAGCAGACTCGCTATTCATGCCTGCAAATCTCGAAGGCCGCCTTCAGAGTCACGCCTGTAAAATAAGTGTCTCTGCATTCCCATCCAGCTCTGATCATCCACAATCCTGGGTCACTGTGTGACATCCAGGCCAGCTACTTCTTGTATTCTTGGGTGTCTGGGTATCTTACTTGGGGTCTAAAAGATGGGCTCAACACATGAAGAACAGATCATTTGGAACTTGACACTCAGGATATCCACACAATGAAATTCTACAAAGCAATGAAGAAGAAATCACTTTGCTTAGTTTTGGTTTCCTCCAATGTGAATGGCCTCAGCAATATCCAACTTGGTGTGCTGGTGTGAGTACTGAGGATAAGGTAGGTTAGGTAGGTGGCACACAGTGGGCACTCAATGCAGAGAGGCTATTATCATTCCCACCAGAAAGGGAGTGTATTTATAAAGATAAAATGAAAAATGAAACTTCACTGTAAAAAAAAAAAAAAAAAAAAAAAAAAACTACCAGCTGTCTTTAGGGTACTGTCAATAAGAAAAAATTATCAAAAGCAAATGTCTTACAATTTTTAATTACAGATCTCAGGAGTATCCAATTTTTTTTTCCTGCTCTATATTTTGCACACTCAAGTGAGTGGCTCATCCCTGCACCTAACTGGTGTATGGAGCGTGTGGAATAGCACACTTACTAACTGGAGAGAAGACTTGTTTGCACCCCCCTTTCAAAACACTGCATAAGATTCTCCTGCTCTGTATGACCAGGGTCATGGAAAGGTCATGCAAGGTTCAAGAAGCTATTTTTCTGTTAGCAGAGTTGTGCAATTCTTTTTTTATATATACTTTTATTGGCGCACTGTAGTTTTGCATCATAATGTAGTTCACAGTGGTAGTGACATACATGCACACAGCCCTTGGTGGGCTTTCCCCGGCTCCCTCCCCAGTACAACTTCATTCAACCCAAGATCCCCCAACCCTGAGCTGTCCAGTATGCTAGACCCTAGCCACATGCGGCTGTTTGAATGAGCTGAAAGTAAACATTCCACCTCTCAGGCACATTGGCTGTGTTTCAGGTGCACAATATATTTCATGTGACCGGTGTCTGTCACATGGAACAGAGTGGCTTATAGAATATTTCCATCATCACAGAAAGTTCTATTGAGCAGCACTGCCTAGAATGATATTTATTAAAAGCTTAGCTTTTTTTTCTTCTTCTTCTCAGTACTGACGATTAAACCCAGGGGCATTCTACCTCTGACCTATACCCCCAGCCCTATTTTTTTTATTTTGAAACAGGGTTTCACTAAGTTGCAGAGGACCTCACTAAGTAGCTGAAGCTGGCCATGAACCTGTGATCCTCCTATCTCAGCCTCCCAAGTACTGGGATTATAAGTGTGCACCACCATGCCTGGCAAAGCTTAGCTTTTAATAAAAACAAAACTTTAAAAAAATTAGTCTAGAAACTGAAGTACTAGTCCTGATAAAAGGGCCATCTGCTACTCTAAGGAGGACCATATCCCTGGAACTATCATATGGGAGCAGAGCCAGCCTGGTGACCTACAGGTGGAGGATACTAGGGAAAGCCCACCTCCCTGGGCTTGCAGGGGCTCCGCTGGGAACACCTTTTCATGTCAAGCCAAGAGCCAATAGTGTTTGGATGACAGCCTTACTGGCTGCCATTCCTGACTGGAGATTCCTCCTGTGCTCTCTCAGACCCAGGTTGCAGGGAGATTTCAGAGAGTCTGATCACAGCCTATAATCACAGTACTTGAGAGGCTGAGACAGGAAGATCGCAGGTTTGAGACAAGCCTCCACACTTTAGTAAGACTCTCAGCTACCTAGAGAGATCCTGTTTCAAAAACAACAAAATAGAATGCCCCTGGGGGTTTGATCCCCAATACCACCCCCCCCCCCAAAAAAAAAGGAAAGGTTGCCGGCTTTCCTGCATCCTTCCCAGGCCACTGATAAGCTGGCAGGCCTGTCCTCACACCTCACCTGCCTGTCAAACCTTGCCCCCTGCTGTCCTCCACTCTCTCAAGTGCCACCTTCTCACCGGGCCTCCCTGAATCTCCACGATGCCCCTCTTAGTGCTTTCTTTGCGTATTGTTTGTGAACCCTGGATGTCTGTGCACTCTTCCCCTCATCACATAATAAACTCCTCAGGCGCGAGGCCCTGTGCATCTGACCCAACCCAGCACATGCCTTGACAAGACAGAAGTCAACTAGCAGAACCAAACCCTGACAAACTCTGCAGGGCCCATCCCGAAGAGCATGGCAGGGCTCTGCCCTCTACGCCAGCCACAGAGGAACCAAGGGGGGCCTCCGTGCTGGCCACCGATGGCACTCAATTCGGTCACCTGCCAGAGCCCGCCTCAGGACGGGCACCTGAGCTGCCGGCTGGGAATGCCGAGGCTCCAGACGCCCTCTGCCTCTTCCTCACTGATGCACGTTAGGGACATTATTTCCCTTCTCTAGGTCTCATTTTCTGTAAAAAATAAGTTCATGAATCCCCTGGAGTTGCTGTGAGAATTAAATGAAAATAATGTACATAAAATGCCTGACAGACAGTAAACTCTCAATAAATCATAGCTATTGCATTATTGTTATTATCATTCTTGACAAGTAGCCTGGGAAGTAGCTTCCTGACTTAATTCACGCCTATCTTCCTGCCTTTGACCTTCCATTTCCTGGTCTCTGTAATCAGTCGATTAAACTAAGCATCTCCCAGACCCCTGTTTGGCTTGGCCTGCTGAACTCTCCTAATTGCCTCCTGTGTGTGCACAGTCCAGGATGCCTGGCCTCCTTGGACATGGCCCAGAGCAGCTGGACAACTGTGCCTTGCTCAGGCTGAGGATGCTCCACTCGTCCGTGTTAGAAGTGCTACTCTCAGAAAATCTAGCTCCCTGGAATTGTGTTGGGCTGATCTCTAAGCACAGGCTTCCAGGGGCCTGCTCATCTCTGGTTTAAATGGGATGTGTATACAGGAAGGATGTGGAAAAATTAAAAGAGTGAACTTTTTGAGTGTATTGGGAATAACAAGACAAAAAGTATATGCCAAAAGTTCTCACTAAAGTAGCTTTTGGGGAAAAAAGTATATAAAGTAGCTTTTTGGGGAAAAGAAATGCAATGATCAAAATGTCAATGATCAAAAACAATGTTTATGATATTGGCAAGCGTGTGGCATAACAGCTATTCTCTTACCAATGGTCCTCCAAAATGCGGAAAGAAACTTAATATTTACCAAAATAGCCCAGTCCTTTAACTATAAAAGACATTTATAGAGATATAGCCCAGTGATGAGGCCAGATATATAGTAAACATGTATACAGTATATCAGAGACAGCATTTGTTACAAAAAGTAAAATTTGGAAATAGCCTAAATATATGTCCAGCAGTGGAGAACTGCTTCTGCAAGAGTAGGAATCTATTATTAACTCAACAGAGTATCATGAAACTTCTAAAATATTGGGTTTAAAAAGACTAATGACATGTGAAAATCAATGTGATATAATAGGACATGAAAAGAACAGAGCATAAATTCTTTTTAGTGGTTAGTGCAGGGGTTGTAGTGAATGAATGTTATTTACTTCCTTTGTGTGTGTGTGTGTGTGCGTGTTAGTGGGAATTGAACCCAGGGGTATTCTACCTCAGAGCCATACCCCCAGCCCTGTCTTTATTTATTTTTTTAATTTTGAAATAGGGTCTTAGCAAGTCCTTGCTAAATTGCTGAGGTTGGCCTTAAACCTGTGACCCTTCTGTCTCAGCCTCGTAAGTACTGGGATTACAGATGTGCACTACCGTGCCCAGCTGAAACTTATTTACCTCTTAATGGAAGTCAGAACATTGCATTTATTAGCATGTGGATGCTCGGAGCCAGCAATCCTCAGCCACCAGGTCCTGTGAGGCCTTGTCCTCAAGTGGCACGCCAGGACACAAGGACTGCACAGAACAAGGAACAAAGAGGGATATTAACTTCCACGTGGATTCACCTGTTCGGCATCGACAGCTCCCTGGGAAGACCAAACCCCAGGGCTGGCCGTGGAAGGGATTGCCGATTCGTCCCACTTATATGACTCTCAGGCCTTCTCTCGACATTTCATGGACTGCGCCTTGCATGGCGTTCACAGTGAGAGCTAAGCTAGTTTGGTTAAAATACATATTCAACTTCATGAAGGAGCTGCTACCCACTGGCTTGCTTCAAGTTAAACTTACTTTTGATTTTATTCTTCATTCTTATTGAAACTTCAATTTTGTTCTCTCTACTCCCCCAAAGACCCAACCACAGCTCGGTAGGGAGGGGCTAACCAGAGCCTTCCCCAGTGGCTCTTAGTGGCCCAGGGGTATGCACATGACCTGAACCAAGGCTGTCTGATGGAAGGGAAAGCCAGGGAGCGCACCTGTGGCCCCGCAGGGGACTAGCACTGGGATGAGGCTGAAGCTCAGTGAGGAGGATAGAACCTGGGGTCCCAGCTGTGCCAGTGCAGTTGCCATCTTGTGCCACGCAGGGGCCGCCATCCTACCTGTGGACTTCAGTTGAGGCAGTAACAGAACTTAATAATGCTGTTTGCACCTTAAATTTCCTAACTGGTAGTAGTGGGGAAACAAAAATGAAAGATTGAAATAATAGAATAGATTCTAGCCCTGATTGAACACTAACTAGCCATGATACTGAGAAATCTTAACCTTTCTGAGCCTTTGTTTGCTGTTCTGTAAAATGGGAGTGCTGGACGAGATGGTCTGCCAGGTTCCTCCTGCCAGCACAAATGTCCCATGACTCTCCATCTCTCAAGTAGCATCTTAGCAAACTTTTCTTATTTACCAAAAACAGTGCTTTGTACATAGACCATACAAAATCACTTGTGTTCATTAACAATAAAAAGAACCTACAGACCACATCTCCAGCCCTGATGTTCTAGGAAGCTGTGGCTGAGCCCTGGGGTGTTCTGCCTGAGCACTCTCTGCCAGCCTGTGAGCCTGCCCGGCCCTGCTGTGCTCCCAGGCTGTGCAGGAACTGACCTCATCCTGCCAGCCACAGTATCCCCAAGTGAGGAGAAAGAGGATGGGAATCCCCAGAGACTTCACCGCCACTGGGGACTGACACCTGACATGATGTCTTTATCTCTGGCCCGCACCAGCCTTGCTCAGTTCCAACTAGAGGATGGCTAGTGTTCTGGATAATTCCTCAGCATTCTTTGCAGTCCACCATGAGCACCATCTTTACCAGCTCAGCACCAGTGACCACACTCACTTCTAATAATGAAGAGGAAAGACTTGGGCAGGTGAGCTCATTGCTCTGTATCTTGCTTTTTGGGGGAGGGAGACAAGAAAGGCTATCACAGGGCTGTGTCCAAGGTCAAGGTTAGAGGAAAACATTCTGAAAGGCCCTAGGCCCACAAGTTGCCCCCCTTTGAAAGCCCTGGTCTGCATAGGGGCAGATCTGCTGCCTGGCCCACTTCTCCACTGGGCTTGGATTTGTTCTCTACATTCCACTTCTGGAATTTTGCATCTGTAGGGGTATCTGCATTGACTTGCTGCTCATCTGTTGGCCCGAGGCTATACACTCCAGGCTCTGTGTCTTGCAGCAGCCTGGGAAATATGTATGAACGTGGCCAGGGTGACCCACATTGGCCTCAGTATTACTGCCCACTAGCTGCCCTCTCCCTGCTTTCTAAAAGGCTCATGGTGACCTGAGGCTGGAATTGGTGACAGAGTCAACAAAGAGATTCCCCTTTCCTTCAGCAAATGCCCCGTCCAGGTTCAACACCCCATAATGTGGAGTGTTAATTCCAATTTTTCATTATAAAATTAATGCATGTTAGTATTTAGAAAATACAGATATTATAAAGAAAGAATAAAATCATTAATTATCTTATTACCCAGATGTAGCCACTGAAGTCCTGGAATATATTCTTTCAGTCTTTCATACATACACACACACACACACACACACATATATATGATGATCATACATATATGTGTATGATACACACACACACACACACACACACACACACACACACACAATTGACTTATTGAACCTAATTCCTAGTGCCAGACATCTAGCTCCTTCCTTTGTCTTCAGGAAGCATTGTGTTCCCTTAGCCAACAGGACCAGACCACCCAAATGAACTGCTGGGCTTCCTTCATGGATGATCCTCCCGCTCTGCTGAGCTGGAGCCTAACTCGAATGGGACCTCTCTAGGTCATCATTACCAGCCTCACTTGCATCAGAATCTCTGGGTGCCACAGCTGTTGCTGAGTCAACTTCCAACCCACCAGCCCTCCCCCTATGAACTTCTACCAGCTTTGTACATGAAGTGGTCCCAAGGATGCGGTACTGTCCAAGCAGACCGAGGCCTCTCTAACCCAGATCCACTGAAGGGCTGGGCGTGAAGGCCTCGTTTGGGGCCCTTGCTCATCTTCCAGTGTTGCCCTAAAATCCCAGCTCTGTGATTGGAGCCCAGCCCCAGTATGCTAAGTCCCCATCTGCACTGTGGCATTAAGTCTTAAAATAGCACTCTGAGTTAGGCACTATTGCTATCTTTCTTCTACGTGGAGGGAACCGAACGCAGGGGTAGGCCATTCTTACTTCTTACCATAGCTACCTGCTGTTTGTAACAGATCCTAAAAATGCAGTGGCTCCCTGGCATCGCCTTGAATGGCTAAATCTGAAAAGGACGGAAGCTACCACGTGTTGGCAAGGATACCACACGACTGGTATTCTCATCCATGGTGGAGGGGGGCTGTGTTTAGAAAACTGAATGGCAGTTGCTAATCCTGTTTAACATGCACCTGTGTGATGCTTATGCTATGTGAAGCTATGATACAACAGTTCTACTCCCAGGAATTGATCCAGGAGAGTTAAAAATACATGTCTACAAAAGGACCCGTAGAAGGCTGTTTTTAGCCACCTTATTCCTAATAGGCAAAGTGGAAACAATCCAAATGTCCACCAATGAGAGAAAGGATAAACAGTGTGTGGTGTATGCATACATCAGAATTCTACTCAGCGATAAGAAAGAACTCCCAACAATGTTCAGTGACATGGATGAATCTCAAAATTGTTATACTGAATGAAAGAATCCAGATACAAAAGAGAGCATACATAATTCCACTTTTAGGAAGTTTAAGAATAGGCAAAATGAATCTCTGTTGATAGCAATCAGAACAGTGTGTGCGTGAGGGTGGGAGAGGGCAGAGGGAAGGAATGGCCTTGACAGGGTAATGAGAGAACTTCCAGGGCAGGTGGGAATCTTTTACAGAGTGTTCGGGCTGATGGTTACTGGTTGTATGCTTTTTCTCATCTTCATCAAACTGTATCCTTAAGATCTGTGTATTTTTACTGTATATAAACAATACCTCAATACAGTAATGTTAGCATTGAAAAATGCAAGGACTCAAACAAGGCAGAAGTTCATTTTGCTCCCACTAATAAGTGCAAGATGGAAAGTGAGCTCTGCTCCATAAAGTCATCTAGGGACCCAGGCTGGCGGGTAGCTTTGCCATCTTTAGGTCATTGTCACCATCCACCTGCTTAAAGATAGGCCATTAAGTCCTAATGACAGCCAGCAAGGTGCAAGAAGCTGAGGGCAGGACACTGAGCAACGTTTTCTGAGCCACACCTGAAAGTGGCACCCATACCTTCCTGTGGCATTCGGTTGGCTGGGACTGGATCACATGGCCACACCTCTCTGTAGGGGAACTGGAAATTGCAACGCTGATATTGGAGAAGGATAGAGTGGGCTCTGGTGGATAGCTGGTAGCATCTGCCACACTCAGTCTCTCCTGCTGCCTAGGAAAGTCTTGGAGCCGCTTTCTCTTTTCCATCTTCAGAACCCTGGCCAAGATCTTTGTACTGCAGAAGAGGCGCCATGTGTTTCAAACCAACGCCAAGCCCTGGCCAGCCTCCCTGGCAGCTTTCTTCCACGCTGTAACTTGTAGGACAACATTCCACCCGAAGAAACAGTAGCTCTTAAAACCACGTGGCTAGCACTAATCATCACAAGTTACCTGGGGAGGGAGCATGGCTCCTTCTCCATTGTTTAGTCTGAAACAGAAGACGGGGAGGATGGGGGACAGATTGACCCACCTCAGGAGCATGTTAAGACGAGTTCTGGTCAGAGCTGTGACACAGATTGTGCAATGCCACCTCTGAGCCGAGTCAGCTCTTTAATGGAATGCTTCCATCAAGCTTCCTGTCTAATTGGGTGGTTCTTGGGAGGTTCCGATGAAAACTAGGAGCAGAGAGAGCTTTACTTGGCAACTGCCACATGTTAAGTCCCGGGGATTACAGGTGCAGAATCTAATCTTTACACAAAGTGGGGTCTTCCTAGGATGAGCAACACTGAGAGTGAGCCCTAATGAGACTATGGACTTCGGGTGAGAACAATGTGCCAGGGTAGGTCAACCATGGGAACAAAGGTACCACGCTGGTGGGGGATGCTGTTGGTGGTGGAGACCGTGTATATGTGGGGCAAGGGGTTTATAGGAAATCTCTATGCCTTCCTGTCAATTTGCTGTGGCTCCAAAACTACTCAAAAAACAACAACAAAAAAATGCCAGAGTCCTTCCCCCATTTCAGAGAGGAGAAGTGAGACTTGTCTAGGATACCCTCAACTACTATCTCCCTTTGGATCAACAGGGAGAGCCAGGGAGCCAGGAGTCAACGCCAGGCTTCTGCCCTCTCTTCCAAGACACCGAACACAATTAGCAGTGTGAGAAGGGAGCTGCAGGCAGGACAAGCTGGAGACCCAGGAAGCCACCTGATTCTAGTTCCAGGGAGATCCAATCCCCGAGTGTTCTGTGGGCTGATGCTCCAAAGCTCAGAGTACCTGCCAAGGCCACCCGGTGGGCGATTCCCTGCGGCTGAGTTGACGCGTGGGGGTGTGGGGAGAAGTAGGACTGTCCAGGCGCCCTGGGGGGTAGGAGTTGAGTCTTGGCACTGACCCATTTTTCCTGGGCCTGCACTTCGCTCTAATCACTCTTGATGGATTCATTGACTCATTCTTTTATCCACTCAATACCATTTCACTGAATTTCCCTCAGGGGCAGATCCAACTTTTATAGGGCCCTGATACTTCTTTGGGAATCCTTTGTTAAAAAAAAAAAATTACAAATACATAGCTAGGTACAAAAATCAATCTTTCATTTAGAATAAGAAGAGAAACCATAACATCATCTTGGTGTCTTGGATAGTCAGGCTCATGTATGTATGTATGTATGTATGTATGTATGTATGTGGTACTGGGAATGGAACCCAGGGGTGTTCTACTTCCAGGCTACATTCCCAGTCCTATATATATATATTTTCATTTGGAAACAGTCTCACTAAGTTGCTGAGAACTTCACTAAATTGCTGAGGCTGGCTTTGAACTTGTGAGCTTCTTGACTCAGCCTCCCAAATACTGGGATTACAGGTGTGCATCACCACATCCAGCCAGGCTTTTCTATTCTGAGGTTTTTCTGGGCAAGTGATCTTATGTAGAAATGCCTCGTTCATGGCAACCTGCCCTACTAGAACATTCTATGACTCCAGCCCTTGCAGGGGCTGTGTGGGGAGGGTCATGGAGCTTGAGCGGGTCACTGAACCCCCTACAGTGAGGCACACACACAGTCTGCTCTCTGGACAACAAATACCACCAAACATCGCACTAATAATTTATAATTAAAAACTGGTTAGTCCCATGGAGGAGGGGTGCAGAAAGATCTCTTGACATTGTCTGCCAAAGGGAATAACAGACCAGAGGCATCGGTGGGCTGTTGAGGGTTTCAGGCAGGGAGTCTCAGTGTCTCCAAATACTCGTCCACTTCTAAGTTCTGCTGTGGTTCTTTGTTCATCTGTGAGCTGCCTGCACTGGCCTGCTTCCACCTGCCCCATGGCCCCGCTCTGAGAGTGGTGAGCTGGCTCCTGTGCTCAGTGCCCAAGAAAGCGCCTCCTGCTCACTGCTCCCACCCCATCTCGATTGACCCCTTGGTTTGCCTTCCAGTGTCCAGCCCCAGGACGCCTCCTCCTGGCCCCAGCTGCGTCCAAGCAGCCTGCTGCTACGGGGCATGTGGAAGGCGGCAGCTGGCACCACACCGGGAGCCTTGTGGGTTTGTAATCCCCAACCCTGCAGAGGCTGGCTGCTGGCCACAGCCCATTCCCTTTTCCATTACTGGGATACCCAGACCTGGAAAGACAATCCTTGGAGTTCTGCCATGAGATGAGGGCTGGGAGACAGGGTGTGGGACTGGGATGGGGGCAATAGGGGCCACCATGCAAGCCCATTCCAAGCACCCTCGTGACCACTTATGTGATCGCAGGCATCATCCTATGCAATTTGGAAAGGAAGAAGCATGGGCGCCTAGCTTGGTGCCTGGCACGTGGCAGGCTCTTGGCAAACGGTGTGGGAGGAGGGAGGAGATCAATGCAGGTGAGCACACACAGGCCTCCCTGGACACTGAAGGAAGCCATGAGGATGTGCCGAGGGGGTGCCCTCCCAGAGCCCAGGGCTGCTAGGGCACCCCAACCTCAGGCCTGCGTGTGGGAGGGGGGACTGGGCTGCTGGGGAGGGGGGGAGGCAGGACACAGCTGCAAAGACAACTTCTTTCCCCAAGAGGAGGGGAAGAAAGCTGTGGCTGCCAGCCAGCGCCTGGGCAGGGCTAGAGGCTGCAGAGGAGCCGCCCTTCCTCACAAGCCCCACCAGCACAGCCTGAGAGCCCCTGCTGAGCTCAGCTAACTGCAGAGGGAGGTGAACCGGCTAGCTAGCTCTGGGAAGAGGCACCTGCCCACAACTGCTCCCTGCTGACCCCAGCCCCCTACCCGCTTTGTGTGTGTGTGGGGGGGGGGTACTGGGGAGTGAACCCAGGGGCATTCTACGTCCAGATATACCTCCAGCCCATTTTATTATCGTATTTGATTATTTATTATTTATTTTCAGTGTGGGGGGGGTACTGAGGATTACATACTCCCCAGCCCTTTTTATTTATTTTTTGAAACAGGATCTCGCTAAGTTGCTGAGGGCCTCAAGACTGTTCTCTGGACAGAGGGCAGGGCCTCAGCTTGGGTGGGGGGGAAGCCACTCTGAGTCTGCGGGTACCTGAGAAGATGACAGGGCGCATCTGTGCCACCCTCCCAGTGGAAACATCAGAAGCAATGGAAAGGGCCAGATGGAAGGGAGCTGGTTCCTGGGAAAGGGCGCTGCCCAGACTAAAGGTCAAGGGGCAAAGAACCAAGCATGAGGAGTTGCTCCAGGACTGCAGGGCTGCACTTGGGGGTCTAACTGGTGCTTCTGGCAGCCTGCCTTGGACAGCCATCAGAGTCAGGACAAGGAGCAGAGACTCAAGCCCTACCTGCAGGCCTGTGATCGTCCCACTTCCCCTGGCTGGCTCTGCCTCTCATTTCTCAGGTCTCGCATCTCCGCTGATTATAGGCTGAGTTCTGGCAGTTTCCTATGTCCCCTCCCAAGCTCTTCTTCCCATCGGTAGCTGCCGATGGCATGCCCAGGTGGAGGAGGGGTTCCAGCTGGCAGGTGCCGGTGCTGTTGGCAGTGCTGACTTGCTCTCTTGCTCCAGGGCTGCTGGCGGCCTGGCAGAGACTCTCAGAGAATGTTCCGACTCAGCGCTTGTGCGTGCCGTCGTCCTACTTGGAGATGAACACAAGGGAGGCTGGGCAGATTCCTATTCTGTTTAGCTGCCCACTGCACATGGGACGTGCCTGGGAGCTGGGGGCCCCACACCGTGTGTGCATCCTTACATGTAAACACCTCTGGGTTCAGCCCCAGCCAATTTCAATCTCAATCTCTCTCTCTCTCTCTCTCTCTCTCTCTCTCTCTCTCTCTCTCTCTCTCTCTCACACACACACACACACACACACACACACACACGGAGAATATGAAGCAATAATAACAATAACCGCAGCTCACACAGCTGTAGAAACATGCATTGTGTGGGCACAGTCTCTCCTCTCTTCCTGCAACCTGGACACAGTGTGCTTAGTGTGAGGTTAATAATTAAGAGGGAGGAGATGATGCTTTCTAGTGAAATGAGTTAAGAGTAACACAGCCACATGACTTGGGGCAAATTATTTAATCCTTTCCACACTTCAGTTTTCTTCTCTGTAAGAGCAGGATAAAATTCTATCTACCTGAGCACACCTAGTGCCCAGGTCGTGGTTTTGAGCTCTGTTCTCCAGTAAAAGGAAATAGGGGTCCTGGGAGGAATGGCCAGTTCTAGGGCTGGGGCATCTTGGAGTACCAAAAAGTAAGAAAGTGCTTAAGAACAAAGCAAAACAAAATCCAAGCTACAATAAAGATGATGTTGATGGAGAGGACTAAGAGCTCTCAAAAGCCAGTGTTGGGACAATGGACGATCTGAGTAACAAAATAGAGTAGTACTGGATTATAACCTGAGCGCAAACTAAATATCCATGAGGCCATATTTGTCGGGGGCCTAGTTCCGCGGGCTAGACCTTGCCTCTAGATGGCGCCTGGCAGAGTGCCAGAAGCCGCTGCCGGATAAACATCCTAGGGCTGTGCCACGCCAGAGCGCATGCACCAGCACGCCCGACTCATGGCCGGGCCAGGTGAGAGCTGTATGAGACACCTCGTGGCTTAGACCCGGTGCAGGTATAAGAGCCTCCACCTCTCGCATAGAAAGTGCGGCTGAGAGCGCGGCT
>PVLC010012812.1:13514-43409 GCA_004027655.1 Graphiurus murinus
GAGAGAGGGGTTATTGGAAGTTTGTAGGAAAAGCACTATTTGGAAAGACGACCTCTGCACTGTGTTTGTTATCGTTTGTGCAACGCCTTGATCCCAGAAAGAGAGAGATATAATAAAAGAGGTTCGAACCAGTAGCATTTAGCCGGCGTCTTTTATTGGGGCCTCATGGCTGAGGGTTCAGCCTGGGGCGCCCGATAATATTGATATAAACAAGTGATAATTTAAATAAATGGGTGAAAAGAGACAAATCTTCCATGCATAGCAATACCAAATTATTTATGTAGATAAGTATTATGAAAAGGGGAGGGAAATGACTTTGTAGTGGAGAAAGGAGGCCAACCCTTCCTCAGCCAAATGATCAAGGTCAACATCAAAAGTGGGAAGTCAGCCCAGCGTGGTAGCTCATGCCTGTAATCCTAGGAAGTAGGAGGTTGAAAAAGGAGAATCATAGGTTTTGAGGCCAGCCTCAGCAACTTAGGGAGACTTTGAGCAACTTAGCAAGATACCATTTCAAAATAAAAAGGTGCTGGGGGTGTAGCTTGGAAGCAAAATGCCCCTGAGTTCAATCCCAAGTACAAAAAAAAAAGCGATAAGTCATATTGAGAGTATGGGCCCTTGATATGACGTGACAAAAATGGTACTTTGCCTCTGTGCTTCCTCTCCAGAACACATCAACCTGTCTAAGCACAAGAAGAACACCACATTACAAATTAGGTACGGTTTACAAAATATCCTGACCATCATTCCTCATCACTGTAAAATTGTCAAAAACAAAGAAAGTCTAAGGAACCGTCACAACCAAGAGGAAACTAAATAACTAAATATAATGTGGTATCACTGGATGGGATCCTGGCACAGAGAAAGGACATTACATTCAAGCTAAGGAAAGCTGAATAAAGCCTGGACTTAACAATAAAGAATTAACAATTGAGCATTGATACTGAATCATCAGTTATGACAAATGTACCATCCGAGCGTGAGATGTTAATAATAGGGGAAACTGGGTGTGAAGCGTACAGGAACTCTCTGCACCATCTTTGCCATTTTTCCTGCAAATTTAAAACTGCTCTAAAATTTAAAAGTTTATTTTAAAAAGGTTATCTACCTCCCTGGGCTGTGACGATTAAAATTCATGGAAAAAAAATACTTAGCACAGTGCCTGGCAGGTGGTAAGCGTTCAATAAATGGCAGCTTGGTTATTATTAGGTACCAAAGAGAAGGGAAAACAGAGTGAGAAATGCGCTGGAGAGTGCATGAATGCATGAATTATGACTTTAATTTCCAGTTCTGGCTGTAGTACCTCATCAACAACGCACAAGAGCTGCCCACCTCCTGGAGGGGCCACCACAGTAAAGTTGCCTAATTTGTTTCTCTGTAAAAACCTGCAGGTCAACGGGTGGGTGGAGGTGGTAGTACCAGCTGACACACTAACCACAGTCAAAAATCAGCATATGAGTGCTTGCTGATTTGCACAGGGCCAACTGGAGCAAAGGTATGAGCAGCCACACCCCCAGGGAAAGGGTCTGCCTCTACTGAGCTTTCATGGCTAGATGGCACCGCCTCCCCCTGCAGGCAGCCCGCTACTTTGTCTATGATTAAAGATGGAAACTGGCCAGGGGCTCCGGGTCTTGTGTTCCCACTTGATCCCTGGTGCCAGCAACACCCTTATACCAGCCACCTGCCCCCAGGAGAGACCATTTGTATCAACCAAGTGGTATGTTTCACTATCACTGAAACCCCTATAGCCCCGACTCAATCCTAGTCCTCAGCAGGGCACTATCATCCAGCTGTAGCTGAGAAAGTGCAGCCAAGATACCAGTGGGCAGTTGCTTGGCATTGGAGAAATCCAAAGCATGGAGAAACAGATCCAGAGGCAAGAAATCAGATCCTCGGTGTGTTATTTTGCATTCTTGGGGTTGGGAGTGATAGAAACTCAACTCAGCTAAATTGGGCATGGGTGGGTGGAAGGAGGGGACATTTATTAGGAGGACAGAGAAGTTAACTCACGCAGTTGGGCTTTGGGAAGGTAGATCAGGGCTGCTGCAGAGATCACCCATTGGAACCAGGACTCCAGTACTGTGAGGAAGCTGGCCATGGGTTTCTTGCACCTGCCTTTCCTGCACAGAGGCTGTGTTCTTCCAGGACTGCTTTCCCAGGCAGCTAGAACCAGGGCACAGACAGCTCCCCGGCTGCCATCACCCCAACTTCACCAAGAGAAAGGAAGAAGACACAACTCACCTCCCTCCTCTAGCCAAACTTCAGTTTTAAAAAATGACGGGGAAGGAATCTGGCTGGTCCACCTTGACCCATGTGCTCACCTTTAGGTCAACCAGGGGCCAAGGGTGCAACATCATAAAAGGTATTTGAGAGTCCTAGCCAGCCTGGTTACACACACCTGTAATCCCAGTACTTGGGAAGCTAATACAGGAGGATCGCAGGTTTGAGGCTAGCTTCAGCAGTTTAGTGAGACCCTGATTTAAAAAAAAAAAAAAGATATTTGATAGCCAGGCACAGTGGCTCATGCATATAACTTCAGTATTTGGGAGGCTGAGGCAGGAGAATTGCAAGTTTGAGGCCAGCTTTGGGCAACTTAATGAGACCCTGCCTCAAAATTAAAAATAAAAAAAAAAAGACTGGGATAGAATGCCTCTGGGTTCAATCCCTAGTGCCAAAAATAAATAAATAAAATATATTTGATGCCACATTAGAATCAGAGTCAAGAGACAGAAACCACAACAGTTATTTGAACAGAGAGAACCCAGAATAAAGACATTCTGATTATGTACAGAATTGTTGAATAACCAAAAAGGTTAAAAAGATCTCTCCTGCATCACAGAATTAGCAGATACTTGAGATAGCTGCTAACCCTGGGGCCCTGGGAACAAAGGAAAGAGTTAGCAATTAGAAACTGAAAGGAGGGACCCAGACTTTTCAGGAGGAGGTACTAGCTGGTCATTGTCTGTGAGGGGAAGGCAGTCAAGCTAGTTCAACTGGAGCAGGGAAAACTGCAAACTGGATTCAGCTGCTGCCACAGGAATGCATTGCTGCTGATAAGTGAAACATGGTACAGCCATTCGGAGGAGCCCGATGAGCCAGTAAGAAGGAGTACATTCATGATACATGCCACTCCATGGATAAGCCTCAGAAATACTATGCTAAGAGAAAGAAGCCAGACACAAGAGGACACAGATTGTGCGCTTCCCTTTGAAAGGGGGAATCTACAGAGTTAGAAAGCAGCCTGGCTGTTGGGTCAGGTGGGAGTGGGGGTTGTGAGTGGCGCTTAATGGGCACAGGTTCCTTTATGGGGCGGTGGAAATGTTGGGAGATTGTGGTTATGGTTGCAGAGCCCTGTCAATATATTAACAATTATTGAATGGTACACTTAAAATGAATAATTTTTATAGTATATAAATTATACCTCGGTTAAGCTTAAAAAAATAACTAGAAAGAAAAGTCATAGAAAGAAACAAGTTCCTCCAACCTTCTGTGTCCAGGAGGAAACAAAGATGTCTGTCTTCTTTCTGCCCTCACACCACAGCAGACAGGGAAGTCATCTGTGACTTTAAAAAGGAGTGAGGATTTCTCCTACCAGCAAGCAACTCTGAAGCAGTGGACACCAGCTGGGTGTCCTCTGGATCAATTGCAAAGTCAGGCACCCAGAGATAGCCTCAGTCTCAAGACAGTCTCTTCCATTACAATGTTAGATGCCAGTTGTGAGCCCAGAGCTTCTGACCAACGAGCTATACATTGGGATTCCCACAACCCCCTTCTTGGGTTCAATTAATTTGCTGGGGGAAGCCCAAAGAACTCAGGGAAACACTAAAGTTTGCTGGTTTGTTATAAAGGGTATTGAAAAGGATACAGATGGTGAGGAGCATAGGTCTAGGTATGGGGAAGGGGAGCTTCCGTATCTCCTTGGGGTGCCGTCCTCCGGGAACCTGCAGGTGTTCTGCCACCTGGAAGCTCCCCAAGCCTGTCCCCTTGGATTTCTTTTGGAGACTCCATTGCACAAGCCTGCTTTCTAACAGACTGCGGGGGGTGGCAGGGGACAGCAAGGTCTGTTGTCTGATCACATTTTTTTGTGTGGTACTGGGGATTAAACCCAAGGGCATTCTACCTCTGAGCTACACACACCCCCTGCCGCCCTTCCCCCCCCCCCTTTGGAAACATGCTATGCTGAGAGTCTTGCTAAATTGCCTCGAACCTGTGATCCTCCTGTCTCAGCCTTCCAAGTACCAGGATTACAGACCTGCACCTCCACTCTCGACTGTGGACATTCTTCTTGACCTCAATACACAATATTCCTTTCTCCTGGGTTTAAAGAGGGTTTTATGACCTACTATCAGATAAGGGTAAGTCAAAGAATTTCTCAACAGCCATCTCCCAGACAGAAAGGCAGGGGAAGATTAGAACTTCTATGGCCTGCCTCAGGAAAGAGAAATTCTAGTTTCTATGGCTTGCCTTGGGAAAGGAGCCAAGAATTGTGGACAAATACCAAAGTACATGTATCATGCCCCCCTCCTGCCTGCCCTCCTCTCCTGCGGTTTGTGGAGGTTGCAGGGTCTGAAATCCCCCAAGAAAGAGCTCATTCCTTTAAGATTACGTCCTTTCCTTACGAAATGCAAACACTATTAAAATGGTAGCACAGGTTTTGCTCGTGCTGAAATACTTATCAAGTGACTCCCTGTGCCAACGGTGGTGGTCCCCCGCAGACATTTCTAATCCTTCCTCTGATAGCAGAAAACATCTCCAGATAGTGGGAATTAGGAAATCTAGATAAGGAAGGTTCCTGAATTTAGGAAGGCAAGCCTAGAGAGACAGAGAGGGGATTCCTGATTGCCAGAGGCAGAGGATAGGGACGGGAATGACCTTGGGGGGAACATTCTGAAGTCAGATGGCAGGAAAGCTGCACAGCATTACTATTCCAACAATCACTGACACCATCATTGAATTACTTAAATGGGTAAATTTATAGCTTGTAAGTTATACCTTAATAAAGCTTTTTTTTTTTTTAAAGAAGTATCTCAAAAGAAAGTTTTTATGGTCACTTGATAGGGACAAGTCCTCCCCTGAGGACTGGGCACTCTGCTGACCTTAATGATCTAGGAAGCTGATCATGGCTCCTGCCACCTTCAGTGCTAGGACAGCCTCTGCCCTCTGCCCTCCAGGGCTGTCAAGGGAGGGGCATTGTCCAGGTGGTGGGTTAGAGCTCCCAGACCTCCATCTTGCCCATCTTGCTGACCAACAAGACCATCCTGAGTTTGATGTCCCCTTGTCCTGCCTGTCCGTCTCTCCCTGCTACCCCTTGTGACCACGAGGACACAGGGATTTTGGAACACAGTGGAGGGGCCAGGCATGGAGCGCTGTCCTCGATGTGGTTTCTCATTGCAGCCTGAGACTCAGTTTGAGGCATGGGACAAGAGACTGCAGCTGTGACCTCTTCCCAGCTTTACCTCTGTTCTACAAAGAGGTTGTGGGTTACAGCTTGGCTCAGCTATTAAGAAAATGTGTTGGTTCCCATTCGGTGCTTGTTAATTTTGCATGCATAAAAAATAAGACAGTATTTGAGTATTTCTGGTTTCTTGCTATAAGACAAGCAAAATACCACCCAAGCCCAGCTGTGTGGCCTTGGAGTGTTCTGGCTTGACTTTCAGGCATGTTTAATTGCAGGTGTTGGGAGTTCAAATGTTGGGGCTGAACACTCATGAGAGTCCAGGTACTCCAGGACAGTGCGTTTCACACCTTCGCACACACTCGCCTGGCTCGGAGATCTCTCTACAAGGCAGTTCTGATTCAGGAGGATGGGGGCGGGGGGAGAGTGCCCTTGATCTGACAAGTCTAAGAAGCTTCAGTGACAGTGTTCTTGCTGCTGGTCCGTGGACTACAGGTTTGAATTGCATGCATCTGGAATTTCTCTGCTCCAGGCAGGAAGCCTCTGCTGCTTCTCCTGAGCCTGCACCTGCAGAGAAGGGGCCGGCTTTTTCCCAGCAGGAGCTTGGGAACCTATGAGTCTCCGGTGCCTCTCCATCCCATCCAGGCTCCTTGTCCTGCAAAGGCTGCAGCTGCCCAGTTCCCTGCCACCCAGCAAAGAAACTGATGAGCCGCTGATTAAGCCGGAAGGGATGTGCTCCAGCTGAGATCAGCCCTGAAGACTCCCTTAGTTGGGAGAGGACAAGCGCCATATGTCCCCTGCTCAGAACCTTTGAGGCCCAACACCTGCAGGTGGTGGACAGGCCCTGGAGGGCTGCCAACCACAGACAAGAGAGAATTTGCTGCCAACAGCAAAAACAGCCAGCCCTGAACCCTCATGGCTATTCTCTGAGTCAGAGAGTGTGCTTAGCACCACTAGGTGTCATGAATACAGAGATGACACCGAGACCTGGTCTTTGGAGGCGGCTCCCCGGGGCAGCCAGCTTGGGGAGAGTAAATGTGGCCCGTGGCAGGGTGGAAAGCAGGCTCAAATAGAGAAAAGCTGCTGGGGAGAAGGGAGATACTGTGAGATAATGTAATAGGGAGAGGAGGGTCCCTTGGAAGGAGGTGGCAGAGTTGTGTCTCAAAGAATGGGCAGCACTGGGGTGGGTGGAGATGAGCACAGAAAGGATCCGGTCTGTACAGGGAATGTGGAAAGGGGAAGTTGAGAGCATATTTGAAGCACAAACAGCAGTCTGTACAGTAGTCCCCCTTATTAACAGAGGATAATTCCCAAGCCACACATAGTACCAAACCCTATATACTATGTTTTTTCTCCCCTATATATACATATCTATGATGTATGTATGATAAAGGTATGATAAAGTTTAATTTATAAATAAGCTGGGTGCAATGGCACATGTCTCTAATCCCAATACTTGGGAGGCTGAGATAGGGGGAATCGCAGGTTTGAGGCCAGCCTCAGCAAATTAGGGAGACCCTCAGCAACTTAGCAAGACTTCGTTTCAAAATGAAAAATAAAAAGGACTGAGGGTGTAGCTCAGAGGTAGAATGCCCCTGGGTTCAAACTCCAGCACCAAAAATAAAATAAGGCATAGTAAGAGATAAAAACAATAACCAATAATAAGAAAATTATAATAATACACTGTAATAGAATTGCCAGCATCACATGTTTGCACTTTGGGTGGGGACATTAGTAAAAGAAGGGTTGCTTGAGCACAGCACTGTGATACTGTGACAGTCCACTGATAACTGAGATGCTAAGTGACCAGTGAGCAGCTAGTGTTTACAATGTAGATACACCAGACAAAGTGCCGACTCCTGTCCTTGGTGGGTCGGTGCAAGATTTTATCATGTGACTCAGAATGGATCACAATTTTAAAATGTATGGATTGCTTATTTTTTGAATTTCCCATTAATGTTTCCAGAATACAGTTGAACTGAAACCACAAAAAAAGCAACACTGGATGTAAGAGGAGACCGCTGTACATGCATCTGCCGAGCCACAGAAGTGTATCCATCAAACATTTGCTGTCCACTGAACCCTTTGTAGTCACTGTGGAGGTTACAGGAAGTGAGAGAAAAGCATTGGCGTAAATAGCAATAGGGAAATACAGAGCTGTGTGCCTGTTCAGAAAGAAGACATGCTCCACTGGGCATTGTCTTTGGACAACCATGGGTGCCTAGAAAGCAGGCAGGCAGATTATCTGAATAACCAGGAATTGGCCTTCTGGTAATGACAGGAGGGCTTGCTGACAGAACTGGGGAGGCTGGCCCTTTTTCATTGGCGTTCTGCCTCCTCTGTAGCAACTTCTCCCCGCCCTGCCTCACGCTGGTGCAGCATTGCAGGCCTCTGAGGCCATGCCCCTGACCACCTGCCGTGGCTGTGAGCATTCTCTGACAAGCGCTAAGAAAAACTACCCCAAACCTGGTAAGGAGGCCAAGAGGACATTTGTGTGTCCTTTCAATGTTGCACTGAAATATTGCTTAACAGTCTTGTCTAACGGTAATTAATCTTGCAGGAGAATGTGCTATTACTTGACTATGCTATTTATTTTTAATTTAGGGCTCAGACTCTGTGAAATGATGCTAGCTTATACATTGCACAGAAGCAAATAATGTCTGTCCAGTAGAAAAGATAACCTCAAATGTTCTGGTTTAATTGCCGTGTAAGACATTAACCAGCTTTATATCTAACCTATGTATATGAATTCCTTAACATGACTATATAAATCTCAATGCCTCAAATGCTCCTTGAATCAACTTTACTATGTTATTGTTTCCCTCGTTAATAAATGAGTCGGATAAAGTTTTCAACATATGTGCATTTTGTATTTGAAAGACAGTCATGCTTTCAACTTTCAAACATTATACTTTGGTTAAAAATTGGAAGTTTAAAGTCAGGCATGGTGGCACACACCTGTAATCCTAGTACTTGGGAGGCTGAGACAGGAGGATCAATTACAGGTTCCAGATCAGCCTCAGCAACTCAGCGAGACCCTCAACAACTTACAGAGATAGTTTCAAGGACTGGGGATGTAGGGATGTAGCTTAGAGGTAGAATGCCCCTGGACTAAATCTCCAGTACCAAAAAACAAAAACAAAAAACAAAAAACAAAGTGTTATGAAAGACAAAAATGTGAATTTCTATTACTCAACAGTACTAGAACTTTCTGAAAAACTAAGATAATTATTACTGAGTTCTTCTGTCAACAAAAAGAACCAGAGGCCCTGGGGGTGGGGGGCAGGGGGAATTCATCAGAAGGAAGAATTCAAATAGATGAATTCAGTATGTTCTGAGGTGAGACTGGGATAGTCTCCCAATGTGGCTTAAGCGAGAAGCCCTCCCAGATGCAAGAACCTCGATGTGGCAACCATGTCTAGGAAGCAACAGCAAAGTATATGACTGTCACATGAACAAGGCAGTGACCTTGGTGACCCGTAAGCAGACTCCTGGACCAGGCTGAGCATTGCCCAGCAGGGCGGGACAGCTCACCTCGGGCTGCACAGGACCAGCTTTGATCAAGGCGCCAAGTGGCAGCAAAGGCAACTGAGAATGTAGGTCCCGTTAGAGTCTCCGCAGATCCCACCACAGTCTCCCTCCCTGGACATTTAGAATGAGGCCCGACATTTGCACCCTGAACTGGCAGTCTAGGTCACACGTGAAGGTATGTAAGAGAGTTCCTTGCAGATCAGAACCCCTCAGCTAAGAAGGAAAAACTTGGAAGCGCCTTGCTCTGGAGCTGTAGGCCAGACTGGAGTGAACTACCTACCAACGCACAAGGGAGGAAAGGAAGGCCTCAGAGGACACGAGGGCCCTCCTGTGGTCACTTGTGTCCTGGGGCAGCTGTGGAGGCTAGGATGGGATACAAACAGACAAGCCATCGCACGTTCAGCGGCACAACATAAAGATGGTTATCTGTGGGTTGGCTGGTTTCTCTGCCAGTCTGGGCTGAGCTCTGCTGGGGATCGTGGTGGCAGCTGGGGCCACTCTGCCCCTTGCTGCCGCTCTGTGGCCAGCAGGGGCAGCTCTGCCCCAGTCTGTGTTCAGCTGGGGCCCAGGCTGAAGGAGGAAGAGGGCAAGAGGAAGCGGATCCTACAGCCATGACCAAGTCACACAGCCGGGGCCAGGGTCAAGGGGGTGCTCTTTGCCTATGATTATGCCACCAGGGAGGGGTGAAGGATGGGGCTGGTGGTTCTGTTGAGAAGAGGAAGGGCCCTTGTACCAGCTGCACTAATGGCCTTTGGAAGCCCCTGCCTGCAGCTTCCCACCCACCTCCCTCTGGTCTCCAGACCTCATCTGACATCTTCCGTCCACAGGAGATCAGAGCTCAGTTACCTGACCAAAGTGCAGTCTTCTCCTCACTCTCCTGTCTCCTCTCCCTTCCTTGCTCTGGGGAGCATTTGAATCATCTCAGGGCCATTCCTGCAGTCCACTGAAATGGTTCTCCTTGCACCTGCACCTCACTCTGCAGCAGAGGTTTCAGATCAGTCTAATTACCACATGTGCACGCTGGGCTCAGTGTAGCACCTTAAGTGGATCTTCACGGAGGCCCCGTGTTTACCGTGACGGTGTCAACAGTTATCAATACAATGTCTTGCTGTTGCTACTGCCATTTCTTGGAGGATGGAGAGGAATTCTAATAACTAAATTCTGGACCATGATTTGGGGTGTCAGGACATACACATAACTGGAGATCAAACAACTACAGTTACTCTTTATTGAGAACCCCAAAGATGTGCCAGGTGCTTTACACACACACAGGATAGGATGGTGTTATGCCCAGAACGAGGGGCGGGCCACTCTGGAGAAGCACTGTGGGCCTTGGGAGCGAGATGGCTTCTGCTGCGTGTGGGGGTGGGGTGGGGTGGGGGTCATTGGTCAGAATTCAGGGTGGAATTTCTGGAGGTGGCCTAGGTTAAAAACTCTTTTATACCTCTAAAAATGTATTACATTGTAGAAAATGACTACAGGTGTGTGTGTGTGTGTGTGTGTGTGTGTGTGTGTGTGTGTGTGAGAGAGAGAGAGAGAGAGAGAGAGAGAGAGAGAGAGAGAGAGAGAGAGATTAAGAGGTCAAAGAGCTGAGCAGAGGACAGGATCCAGCCTTGGCACCTATGTCCAGGGGTCCAAAGTCAAGGCCATGCAGGTGGAAGTCCGTGGAATGTGCAGCTGGGTAACCTTGCAGTCACGGATGGCCATCCCTCCCCCCATACTCATCCCCAAGAACTGAGACCAGACTCTGGGATTGCGGTCTTAAAGAGAAGGAGTGTGTTCCCAGCCTCTCCTCAACTGTCCCTGCTGGACTGTGGAGGCGGCGGGGAGCTCTCTACCAGTATACAGATGAGGGCAGCAGTCAATGAGAGCAGCAAAAAATGCAGCCCCTGAGCCCCCAACACCATGGAATAACACCCCTCTACACACACACACACACCAACCCAGCCCTGGATCCATCAAGCCAGGCTTATCTAGGGGGGAAAAAAAACCAAAAATCCTCAAGAAATAGACCTCTGTTGTGTTTAAGCCATTTCTATGTTGGGACTCGATGGTAGCAATCAAGTCAATAATCTAATTCAAACTAAGATTTTCAAATTTTCTGATAAGCCCAGTCTCTTCCTCTTGCTCCCCTGGCCCTGGGACAGAAGCTATTGCCCCATGACCTGAGGTGGTCACCATGCCTCAGGTTTCCTTCACCTGTGTACCCAACTCTTCATATTAAATTCTCCAATAATATATCTTATACAGTTCTACCTGCGTTGGAGGACCAGGTACCAGAGGAGGGAGCTCAGGAATTCCTCCCCTGAGTGCAGGGACAGCTGAGGCGCCTCAGCCCAGGCTGGCTGCCTGCACTGCAATCCCCACGCGGCCGGGCGCACTCGCTCACTGAGTTATGAACACCAGATGCTAGGCTTGTGTGTGCACGTACAACATGTGTGTTACTGTCCCTGACTGCCAAGATGGAGGCGGGGCAGGTGTGGCTGTTTCTGAGAAGAACAGGCTGGTGGTCCTTCGACAAATCCAGAGCTGTCCTCAGCTCCACCTGGCTCTTGCAAGAAAGCACCGGATTTACAGACCCATGTGAAGCTGCTGGTGGGATTCAGAGAGACCATGGGGGAAAAAACAGGCTGCACTCTGAATCCTTGGGCTCAGTATCCACAGATCAACCAACTGACTGCGGATGTAAAGTATTGGGGTGGCGGGGTGCATCTGAATTGAACATGTATAGGACTTATTCCTTGTCAATCTTCTCTAAATGGTAGCTTAACACCTATTTAAGTGTTGAGCTTGTTTTAGGTATAAGTAACTTAGAGGTGATGAAAGTGCGCAGGAGGATGTGTGTAGACGGCCCGTAGACACTGCACCGTTTCATATAAGGGACTTGAGCATCCAAGGATTTGGGTATGCCCGGGGAGTCCTGGAGCCAGGCCCTGGCTGATACTGAGGGACAACAACATAGCACTTTGTATAACACGGATTCTTCAAGACCTGGAATATTTTAATGGATGATCTCATTGGTTTTATGTTTTATGATAGCAGGATGCACGTTTCCATCTGCCAGGGGGAAAGAACTTACATAGGGCAAATGTAATTAGGAACGGGAGCCAAGCAGTAAGTGGCCAGGGGACCTAGTGGTGGGTAAACTCTTGATTTAAACAAGGTCCAAGAGCCCTTCACTCATTCATTTTTCATTCCTCGCCTCGCTTCTGAAGAGCTATGACTTGGGGGTAACATTCCCCGTTTCCCCCACCCCCACTCCACAACACACCCACTCAGCCTCTCCCAGCGTGGGCTGAGCGACTGCTGCCATCTTGTGGCGGTATCTGCCAGGGACATCTGAAGGGCAGCGCCAAGGCCATTTAATCCTCCTTTGTGTCCGTATTTTATTTGCAGAGGTTTGGGAGCTTTCCTGATCTGGGACTCTCAACCTTTCCTTCGGAAAGGGAAGGAACGGCCAGCTCCGAGCACACTGTTGTCATAAGTGAGGTTGGATGTACTGCCTTCTCTCGACAAGGTAGAGGTCTCGGGTCCTCCTGCACAGCACAAGGGGTGAGATGGGACATGTATGGAGGTCCATGTAGATCAGGGGCAGGAACAAGAAGACAGGCATGGATTCTAGTCCTGCACTTGGGAGATCTCCCCGGGGAGGTTGCTTCCTTCTGAGCCAAGGACTTGGATGTCACTTGGGAGAGGGAGACTATTACTCCAAAGCTAATAAAAAGTTCCACCACATCAAAGGACTGCCTTGTCTGCCGTGGCATCTTCATGCTGCAGCAGACTGAGTTCTGTCTTGACTCTTCTGTTGGCATGCGGTTTCCAGCTGTGCGCTCCTGAGGTCAAGGTCATGCCCATAACCTGCATCTAACACAGGGCCGAGCACAGAGCACGTGTTACATGCTCCTTGGTCAGCATATCCTCTCAATAATTCTCCCAGAAACCATTCTCTCACCTGTAGCTCTCCTCTCTCTTCCCCATGTCGATGCTCAAGCCCTTGTATAAAATGGTGCAGTGTCTGCATGGAATCTACACACATCCTCCTGTAGACCTTAATCATCTCTAAATTGCTTATGTCTAAAACAATGGCAACACTACTGAAATGGGTTTTAAACTGCACTGTTGAGAGAAAACTGGTAAGGAGTGAGGCCTGTACATGTTCAATATGTACCCCTGGCCTAATACCATCCAGTCAGTCGAATGAGTCTGTGGATACTGAGCCTGATGGTGTAGACGCTCACCTGGATTTCCCTTCATGATGAGACAGATGCTCAAAGCTGTGTCCCTCCCAGAAATCTCCCTCCAGCCAAAGGACCAAGCAGCCTGTACCCAGTAACTGGCCAATGCTGGCCAGGGTGGCCTTAGCCCCAGGACTTCAAATCAAGACAACTCTGAAATCCCATGGGAGGCCTGGGCAGTGACAGCATTGCAGTTCAACTTCTCCCTCTGCCCGAGCATGATTCTCTCTGCCTTCGAAGGCTGAGGGCCATCAAAGTACTGGAGAAAGACAGAGGAAGGCCAAGGGTGACTATTCAGTGATTTGAAGCAGAGTGGCAGAGTCCAAAAGTCTCACGGGTGCACGAGGGACTCTCACCTCCTTCAGTCAGAGGGCAGAAGCAGCTGCGGCGTTGAAGGGAGTGAAGCTCTGGAGGAGGCTGTGCTCTCAGAGGAGGCATGTCGCTTTTCCATGGTCAGGACTCTACCTGGGACACAAGGCGTTGAAACTTGAGGCAGGGATCTCAGTTGGAGCTTCCTGCGAGGTTGAAGGACACTCTTGTGCCAGTTCAGCTTGATGCACACGAGACCCCGGAAGCCCCAGAGCCTCAAACACAGGCCTGTGTATGCCACACATTCATTCTCCTTGAAGACAATGCAAAGGCTGATCTTTTCCTTCCATAGACCACCCTCTCTCCCCAGCTGTCTGGTCAGTAAGTATGGTCAAGCTACACCATGACCTGGCCAGGAAAGTGCTTGGTCCCCTAGTGGGGGAAAGGAACCATACACAGATGAAGCTGTAAGACCTAACCATCGCGTGCTGGCAGAAATAAAGACAACACAGATGGGGTTGGCTCTACAAGGTGCTGAATCAAGAGAAATAGAATGTAAAGTTGGATAAGAGAGTTTATCAATATGAGGACACTTATCTATGATACAAGAATACCCTGAACAAGCACTTAAAAGATTATGTGACTGCTGCTGGCAAGGCTAGTTCCTAAAAGCTTGGAGGAAAGCAATAGCTTACCCTAAGTGAAGGAGAAATGCCACAACTGTCATGATAAGGTGTAGAGAAAGGAGCCCAAAGCCCGGAGAAGGGGCCTGCTAAAATGGGCTTACAGCAAATGCTTAGAAAACCCATGAGCCAACCGCATCTCATGGGAGGGAGAGCCAGAAAGCACACTTTGCTTAGCAAAGTGATAGGAAATGTGCTGACCAGAGGGCCCCCCAACACTACTGAGAAAGCTGAGTGATGGCTGCCCTCTGCAGGTCAGGCGGAGACTAGCACATGGGGTTACAGAACTGGCTTCCCTGACAGTAATGGGATGAGAGGGTCTCAAGTTAACAGAGGCCAGAAGGCAGGTGACGTCAGAAGCAAGGTGGATAGATGCAGTATTGTAATGAGGATCTAGGATGGATGCAGTGGGGAGCCTAACCAGAGAGAAGGTAGATGTGTAAAGGAATATGGCCTCTGAAGGGCAAGACAGAGATGGTCAGCCAGCAGAGGCAATACCCAGCCAGGACAACCAAGGAGGCTAAGGAAAGCACTCTAGCAAAAAGCAATAATCAAGCCAGGGGTGGTAGCACATCCCCGTAATCCCAGTACTTAGGAGGCTGAGGCAGGAGGATCACAGGTTTGAGGCCAGCCTCAGCAACTTAGTAGTACTGTTTCAAAATTTAAAATAAAATAGGGCTGGAGATGTAGCTCAGGGGTAGAATGCCCATGGGTCTAATCTCTGGTACCAAGAAAAAAAAGGCAATAATTGAGTTAGTTGGCCACACTGGGGAAGGCCAAATGGAAACCTATGAAATTCCTCCCCGCTTCCAGCCAAGATGGTAAATCATAAATGCCATATTCTGTAGGGAAGAGAAGAGACAAAAAGGAGAATGATGGTGTACCCAATGGTCCCAACGGATTCCCCAGTCAGGCCCCTCCAAAGCCAGACAGAAGTGGTGTCTTTGCTAGAGCTGGTTTCTTTGCTGCCTCAGGCGCACAGTATACAGCCACTTTGGAAAGTGTGTTCTCACCCAACCCTACAGAGAATGAGGACCAGAAATGGATGGTGTTCCCATGAGGTAGGGTGACACCAGACATTTATGAACTTGCCCCAGGATTAGGTTAACTCTGTCCTTTGTCGAAATACAGTCAGAAGGAAGCTGAATCTTCTGGAATTCTGCAGAACATTACAGTGGCCCACTATACCAATGGCATCATGTCTGTCAGCCTGCACGAGCAGTAAGTAGGAAGTACAGTGGGAGATAAACCCTGCACAGATCTAGGAGCCTGTTGGGACATCCCTTTCAAAATAAAGGACTCATTTCTCCAATTACTAAAACGGAATCACAAAGCCACTGATAACAACTTGGATTCTGAGGGCAGCACAGTCCATTTGTGGGAATTATGCTCTAACCCATTTGCCAAGTCACATGGAAAGCTACCAGCACTGAGAGGGGCCTAGAGGAGGAAATGGCTCCATGGCCAGTCCAAGATATGGTGTAAATATCTTTACCACTTGGTCCAAACAACTTGGTAGACCTTACACTGAAATGGTGATCTATGGAGTTTATGGTAAAACCTAACTGGAGAATCACAATATAAAACCCATGGATTTCTGGAACAACATACTGTTTTTAAAAGTTCCTGGTTTGCTACGAGGCCTTAGTATAAGTCTAGTGGGCCCAGCAGCAGTCAGTCCTAAGTGGTAGACAAATGCAGGATACCAGCAGACAGGGGTATAAATAGATTTCAGGAGCCTGGACCCTCCCATGCCTCTCAAGTGCCTACTACCTCACAAGTGCCCTCCCTCAGCTCACACTTAGGCTGAGGGGATGAGGGGTGACTCCCGTGTAACCAACTGATGGAGGAGGAAACAAGCCAAATTTGGTTCACGGATGGGTTGGTTCGATATACAGATGCAAGGCCAGAAATGGAGTGTTGCTATAATACAGCCCTACTCAGGTGGGCCTTGAAGAATCGTGGCAAGGGAAACTCCTTGCAAGGCTAAAATCAGGCTATCTGGTCATCCACTTTGAACAGAAAGAGAACAGGCCTGAAGACAAAATACACAGGACTTGACGGACTGGGAAATGGCCTGGCTGCTTGGTCTGGAGCAAGAGGAAAGTGAGACTAGGGACGAGGGTAGAGGCATCTGGAAGAGTCTATGGGAGCGGGAATGGGGGGTAAAGACCTTTGAGTGCATGTTGATGCCCACCAGGGGGCTCTGCTGGAAGAGGCACCAATGCCACGTCCAAACGACTTGGCCAGGTGACGTTGGTCATCTTCTTCACTGGCCACCTCTGCGGAGATGAATGAGGTGATGTCCTCTGAACTGCAAGACAAAGGGACTTTCTAAGGCTTCAGATGAGTGGAATCCACCCCTGTGGTAAGGTTTGTGCTCCCAGACAGGAGAGCATGATGGTGGGCTTCCCTTGCTTGGGTAGCTGCTGCCAGTTCTTGATAGCCCAGCTCACTTGTAGGTTTCCTTTCTAGCCTGAATTCCTTAATTCTTTTTCTTTTTCCTTCCCCCCCCCTCCTGTCCACCAGCCTTCTTTTCAAAGGAAAAGTCTAAGGTCACACAAAATGAATCATAAATCTGTGGAGTAGGTGATTTTCAGTAGTTAAGTCACTTCACATCTCCAAACACCTATCCCACCCAACTCAGAAAAAAATAAGAAAAAATATAGATATAGTTCACTTAGCTTTTGCCTGCAGCACACTGTAGCCTTTAGGTTATCAATGGAGATTTTATTTCATCTAGAGTAAGTGGAAAGGGCTGGGACAGTGCCTGCATCAGCTGACCCCATCTCTGCTTTGGCTGCAACTGTGCCTCCCTGGTGTGTTATGTGTGATAAAGAGGAGAGTTAAAAGGACTTCAGGCCAGGAATCTTAACACCGAGGAAAGAGAACATGGGAAAATCCACCATGTGGAAAACACTGGCTTCTAGATCACAAGTAATGTGACTCTGTCGTCTCATCAGAGGCTGCAGGACTGGTTAATGTTCGTGAAAGCCAGTGCATCTTTCACTGTTTTAGAATTCATATGTGTTTTATCTGAGCGCTCTGTCCTATCTCTATGACACATTTTGGACTAGATGGGGCAGAAACTTCAGAATAACTGTGAGGCCACACCTACTTCTAAGGCCACTTAGATCCTGTTTCCCCTGAGCTCCTGCTATCCAAGTGGACTTGGTTTGCACCATATAATCCTGCAAACTCCACTCACTACCCCAACCCTCTCCATCATGGCTGGCTACAGCCCCAAGGCTAGCTGGCAACAAAGACATAGCTGAATGAGAAATGAAAGAATGTAAGAATATGCAAAATTTGATTAGCTGGCATATATGATACAGAGGGCTTTCATAATTTCAGGATGTACACCCCCCCCCCCACCAAATGCTCATCGCAATAACTACAATTGACAATATACTGAGCTGCAAGGCAAAACTAGATTAATGTAGAAATTTCTCTGACTACAGTTACGCAGTAACTAGGAAATGATGAGTAAGCCAGATGTGGGATTGCACTCTTGTAATCCCAGTACTTGGGAGGCTGAGACAGGAGGACTGCAGATTGACAGCCACCTCAGCAACTTAGTGAGGTCCTCTACAACTTAGTGTGACCCTGTTTCAAAATAAAAAATAAAATGGGGACAGGGGTGTAGCTTAAAGGTAGACTGCCCCTAGGTTCAATTCCCAGCACAAAAAAAAAAAAAAAAAGAAGAAGAAGAAAATGAGGAATAGAAAATCAGCAATTTGGAAATTAACCAGTTAAGGGTCTAAGTAGCCAATGGGTCAAAATACAACATAATCAAAACCTGTCTCAGCTAAAGTTCTTGCTTCAGAAGAATTTATAGTCTCCAAATCCATACAACAAAAATGAACAAAGGCTGAACACCAAAGAAGTGAGTACCCATCTCAAGAAAATACGAAAAGAATAGCAAATTAAATGAGAATGAATAAATATAGAAATAAAGTAAAACAAAAATAACAGAATAACCCAAAAGTTGGTTCTTTGAAAAGATGATCTCTTGCCGTGCCTAGTCAAGAAAGAAAAGGCAAAAATAGTATCAGGAACAAAAACGGGGATATCTTTACAGGCATTATAGACACTTACAAAGGTTTAAGCTACTTTATGCCAAAAAATGTGAAAATGAAAATGAGATAGACATAGCACTATAAAACTGACTCTCACAGTATATCCTGCAGACCCCTGGGAGGTGCCCAAGACCCTCTTAAGGTAACCTATGAGGTTAAAATCACTTTTATAATACTACTAAGACAACATCTGCCTTCTTCCTAACTGTATTAGCATTTGCAATGATTGGGAAAAAGCATGGTAAACTGCCAGTGCCTAAGCAGGAATCAGGGCAGTTACATCAAACTCTACTACAGGCTGAGTGTCCCTGAGCCAAAATGCTTGGGATGAGGAGTGCTTTGGAGTCTTTTGGATTTTGAAATATTTGAAGACTTTCCAGGTTGATTATCTCTAGTTCCCACACCCCAAATCTGAAGGGTTTTTTTGAGCCACTGGGAGTTTTTTTTGAGCCAATGGGAATTGTGGATTTCCAGATTAGGAGATATCCAACCTGTAGTAGTTATATTCTTTAGCACCCACTCACTGGGGGAAGTCAATTTCATTTAAGAATGTCTCATGAAGCAGTGAAAAATTGTCTTGTTCCTCTAGAACACATTTTTTTTTTCCATATCCTTTGATAAAATAGGAAGTATGCACTTCTTCAGCATAACCAAGTCTATACAGTTTTCTCAAAGGAAAGCTCCTCTGTGAGTTATGAGCTGAGCTAGTCACCGCCCCCCACCCCAAGGAATGCCATTTTTACTTGAATGACTGATTAACAGACAAACTATAATAATTCAGATTCAGTATTTAACAGGTATTTTCTCCAAAATGAAGGTGGCTCAATGATTCAAGAAAAACTGACAATATTTGTTACTAATAAAATTGGAGCTTTCAAGCAAAATCAGAATTTTAGAAAACTGTATCTGCCACTATTAGCATTATAGTTCCCTAATAAAGGTGTGCCTGATTAAATCAGTGTTGACATCAGCAATTTTTTTTTTTAAATAAGAAAAACAATTTATTAAGAATCATCTCAGGGAAAAGGGAAGTTTCCTGGGGAAAAATCTCTGGTTTCTCCCAGGCAGGGCGCCCCCTCTCACTGGAATCAGTGTGGAGAACCCCAGGGCAGTTGACAGTTGAAGCATCTCTTCTTTGTCCTGCAGCTGAGTCCATTCTGGCCGAAGTCAGGATCCAGGGAGTTGGTTTCATCCATCTCATCTGTCTGGTTTCTTGGGAGCGATCTTGTTGAACGTGGGGAGCCTCTGCCCCCCTCCCTCTGGAGTGACTCTGTTGGCTCCAGGGGCCAGCTCGCAGCAGCAGCAGCGCATGCGGAAGATGCAGGTGAAAATCCTCCTGGTGACTCACCTCCAGCCCTTCCTGGGCTCACGACTGGGTTGCGGGGTGCGGGGGGGGGGGCGCTTTTTCTGCAGGTCCCTGGGAGGACCAGCTTCCCTCGGCCTCCCCTGTGCTGCTGCTGCTCTTGCAGGCGCTGGCCTGGGGGGCCTCGGGGCCATGCTGGGGACTGCCCTGGAAGGAGGGGTCCTCTTGGACGGACAGCTCAGGGCAGTGGCAGGCAGCCTGACCCCCCTGCATGTCCTCCTGGCCTATCGGATCCTCAGAGGACACCTGGCTGGCTCTCCTCCTCTGTGGCCCCGAAGGTTGGGCTGGCTGGCTCTCCTCCTCAGCAGCAGCGGGAAGACGGAAGGGTGTGCTGGGGATGGGTGCGGCGCCGTACCCCGATGCTTGGGCCCTGCCCCGCAGCTACCTGGCGTTGGATGAGCAGGTACGTCGTCATGGCGCTGTCAAACGTCCTACTCTGACAGCCAGGTCTGGTGTGGGTCTAACCCAAGTGCCACATCGCGCTCAGGATCGCGGGGTTCGGGGAGCAGCTGGGTAGGAGTTGGTGAATGCTCCTTCCCCTGTCTGAGCCACGGGTGCGCCAGGACCTCTGTGGCCGTGGGCCTCAGGGCCGGTTGGCAGTCAAGAGGCGACTGATGAGCCTTCAGGCCTGGGCGGGAACATGGGGGGGCACCGAGTACCCTCCCCGCAGCGCCTGCTCCCTCAGCTGCTCCAGGATGGTGCCGTTAAATGGGAGGTGGCCCGCAAGCACACAGTAGAGGCCGACCCCCAGGCCCCAGACGGCGACCTCTGGTGGACCGTATCCTGTGCCCTGGTGGACCCCGGGGGTGCACGAGCGGGCAGTGCCGCAGGCGGTGGTCAGCTTCTGCCCAGTGAAGCGGCAGCTCAGCCCAAAGCCAATCACTTTGACTTTCCCTTCTGCGTCCAGGAGGATGTTCTCTAGCTTCAGGTCCCGGTGCAGGATGCCCTTCTTGTGGCAGTAGTGCACCGTGCTCACTACCTGCCTGAACACCTTCCGGGTCTCCTCCTCCATGCCCGCCGATGCAGCGCAGCAGCTGCCCCCCCCCCCCCACACACACACCGCGCGCGCTCCATCACCAGGTAGAGGTAGTCGCCAAGTTTATGATCTCAAACAGCTGCACGATTATACATCTATTTAGAAATAACAGTATCTTTAAAAGGTCTTGTTTTAATTCCTAATGTAATATCAGTAAATATAAACCACATACATGAATGCTCTTTGGGGTTCCTTGGTAACTTTTAAAAGTGTGAAAGCATCCTGACACCAAAAAGTTGAGAATGGCAGTCTTAGGAAACTCACCAAAACTGAATAAAAGAAGAAAGAAAATGTGAACTGTCCTTGAAGGAATTCTTGAATCTGTAATTCTAAAAGCCTTTGCCTAAAGATGGCTTTAGGTCCAGGTGGTTCCACTGAATTTTCCCCCAAGTATTCAAGGAGGTAAAGAATTTACCCAGAGAAAGGCAGAAGTGCCATGAGATGCAAGGCAGCCCCCCATCCCTCCACGAAGAGGGCAAACATCTGAACTTACATCCACCTCCGTTCCTATGGATATTCTGTTCTATGTCTGCTACTGATGCTTTAAAGAAACCTCATTTCTCAGGTGGATTGAGTGTTTCTTGAAAGCAACATTTGAGTCCTGGGAAGCTATGCACAGATGTTTTGGACACTGTGGTTAACTCCTTCGAGTGTCTGGTATAGTAACCATATACAATGCAATGGGGAATGGACTCTGCTAAGGGCTGGGTTCTGATCCATCAGAGCCAATCAACTCTCTTTCTCTTGTCAGTGATTGCTTCAGAAAAACCAGGACATGTTGGACAAGTTAAGAATCTGATATATGTCAATTTTTTTTGTGTGTGTGTGTGTGGTACTGGGGTAGAACCTAGGGGCATTCTACCTCTGGGTTACATCTCTAGCCCAATTTTATTTATTTTGAAACAGGGTCTCACTCAATTGTGGAGTCCCTCATTAAGTTGCTGAGGTTGGTCACAAACCTGTGATCCTCCCATCTCAGCCTCTCAAGTACTGGGATTACAAGTGTGTGCCACCATGCCCGGCTCAAATCTTTATTAAAGAGAGTCCAGGAGAAATATGCGAGGCTTCCAGAAAATGTTCCTGCTCAAGAGAGATCCTAGGATGTTTTTTCTTTCTGGATGATGATATATACGGAATGCGGTCCAGAATTATAGATAGCTGTTCTTGCCCAACGAGAGGCTAGCACACCAAAAGATGATATAGTTGATAAAATCTGATCTACAGAGCTGGAGTAATTCAAACCCAAGGATGAAAGCCTTGTAGTGAGCCCATTTCCTACTTCAGAAGCTCTGAATTGGGCTTTCACTTTCTTACAACAGTAAGCATTCCAAGTAAATTAGTATCATAGAACTCATTTATTACAGGTGTACAGTAGGAATTGTACTAGCCAGTTTATAAGATAGACAAACCTGCATTTTGTCTAAAGAAAGGTGCAACTAAAGACTTTTACAGTACACCGTAGTTACCACTGTGACATGTGTGGCATATAGCATTATTTTATATACAAGGAAGTAGTAGTACCCAGGAATTCATCCTTGTCATGTGTCAGGTGACCTCTGTTCCTTCTGACTGGCTCCACTGAACCACAAATGGCCAGGTATAGAGCTGAGGCTTATGAAAGAGGTAAACCCCTATTTAATAAGTAGAAGTCTTAGAACAAAGTTGTCGTATAAGTCAGTTCCAATTCCCCCAGAGAATATTACACTGATTCCACAAAATGGGTGATGTACTATTACAGTGGTACACTGACTTTAATTTAAAAAAGGGGGGGGCAGTGGGGACTGAGTATTTGCTTCAAAATGAGACGAGAGGTCTGGAGCATTCTGATGTAGGTCAGTTGTCTACATATCCATACAATGTTCTTGGAAGGAAAAAGGAACCCTAACTAAAAGATGACTTTTCCCATTGGTGGTTTATTAGACACTGAAACAGAATGGTCTCAAAATCTCCCAGATAAGACAGAATCATCTCTAGAAACTTGATGTTAGTCTCTACCTTGAGAAATTACAAATTGGTCTAGGTATCCTCTCACATCAAATTCTATGTATATTTCCCCATGATATGCAGTTTAATTATATTTAGCTACATTTGATAATCACATTTTGTGTGAGTTGTTGATTGAATAACCAGGAAGCTATACTGTCATGCCCTTACTGCTTAGCCACCCCAGGGGAAAATACACCTACATCCTTAGATTCACTGGCTATGATCAGCAAAACACTTGGAAACTGCAAAACATTAAGTAAACTGTATATTGAGAATAAGGAAGAGGGCTCATGGGACCTGAATTCATGTCAAAATGCGACTCACTCACACAGGAATTTTTTTTTTTTTTAAGCTGTGTTTCATTTAACCAGCATGTTTCCTGTTACTACAGAGATATAGTGTCCTTTAAGACTAAATAACATTATGTTTCCAGTTGTGCCACTGTGATCTGGAAGGGAGATAGTTTAGAACTCTTATGTAGTAAATAATCAATATCTGTCTGGTTTGTTACAAAGAGTTAAAATTATGCACTGAAGATTTAATGAATTAATAAAGAGAATATGTCTATTCTCACTATAAGTCAGCTTATACCTTTTAAAAATAATGTATGTGAAGCTTCTGGGGAATATGCACTTGTAAACTAAACATGTTGGTGCTTACCTGACTTTGACAACCATAATGACCTACCTTCCTTCCCTTTCCTCTGTATTGTAATTTAATGTATAATCAAACATATTTTTGCCATCCTACGTGTTCCATCTAATAGTGTGTCATAAATATGTAACATTCAGATCAATTCAGAAAATAGAAACTACAACCTTTCTATGAAGAGTCAAGAAGATCCTTTTCTAATTTACTCTAGAGCTGAATCACGCATTCACAGGCCAGAGGTTTTGTTTAAAATGATTACTTCAGAACCAAGTGTACATTTTAAGAATATGCCACACAGAACTTAATATAATGGATTCTTATTTTTCTTAAGTTGACAAAAATGGACAGAAGGCAAAATGAAAAAAAAAATTTATTTCTTGTGTTTTATCCACTGTCAATACTGTATTTTTGATGCAATATATTTGCCAAAAAAACCCCTCAGCTTTTATTTCCCATTTTAAACAACTACAGTATTTACAAGCTGTTTAGAATATCACTCAGACACACACACACACACACACACACACACACACACACACACACTCACACTCACACTCAGAGACACACGCAAGTACATATATCCTTATCTCTGGTTTATACTGAATGCTGGTAATGGCAATGAATACTTTCCAGAGCCCATGATCAGAAAAGAGAAACCCATTTTCCTTTCTCATACCTACTCTCCTAGAATCACCTTGAATGTTCCTTCTTCCATTTCCTCATGCAGAGCTCACTGCCAGGTTTGTCTAGGGTTAACATAATCGACTTTTACATTTATTTTTACTTAAATTATAAGCTTTTAAAAAGCATAAGCAGATATGACCCCCCTATTTCTATTATTTTGGTTATAGAATCAAGTTACATGTATAAAAAATCTTGTTCAACCACAAGTACATTAAGCCCGAGAGTCACCCGGAGCAGCCATCTCATTCTGCACTAGTTCTGTCCTGACTCCCAGGGCATCACCTCATCTGGGAGGCAACACCTAGGAATGCACGCTCACCTTGAGTCACATGACCTCTGCTCCCTCCAGCTTGGCTCCACTGAATCATAAATGGCCAGGTATAGAGCTGAGGCATAAGAAAAAGGTAGAACCCTATATAATAGGTATAAGTCTTAGAACAAAGTTGTCATATAATCAATCAGCTCTAGTTCCCTAAGAGAATGTTATGTTGATTCCACAAAATGGCAGATAATGAAGTTCACAAATGAATTATTTACCCTAATTCAGAAAGAATATGTGGCATAAAGCAAAAAAAAATTTATCACATAATTCTCGATACATGGCTCTCGTGAGGTCATTCATAGCAGAAAATATACCTCTGATTCAAATAAAATTGATACTCCATTACTGTTCTGCCAGATATACTTTATAATAATTAATTCCTTTTCAATTATAGTTCTTACCTGAACATTTAGTAAGTTTAAAAGAAGAAGGTCTGGGCATGTATCAACTAGATTTATTTTTAAAAAAGAAATGAAGAAAAATACTTATTGAAAAAAAGTTATATATATTCAATGTAAAATTAAAACTTATGCTGCCTAAAAACATGGTAGTATCTAATTTTCCTTTTCCTCCAATTGATAAATTTAATATCCATGTAATACCAAAAGAAAAACTTCAAAGTTATTACTAGGTTCCGGTACCATCTGAGTCTTAACTAACATTGTTCCTCCACTTATTTTGCAATGAAAGGAAAAGCCTCCAGAATAAAAAGGGATATTTTACATCTTAACTGAACAATGTTATCATAACAAAAGAAAAAATTAACTGGGTCTGTGTCCAAAGTAACTTTATGTATCACTTTATACTACAAAAGAGAATGAGAATGAATACAGAAGACCTTAAAATAAATATAAAAGTAATTAACATTCTGAGCTGTAGTTTGTAACTTATTAGCTAATAAACATAAATTCAGAGAATTCTCACATAAAACCACTATTATTTTTTCCCTCAAGTCACATATTTATTTAGGACAAAGGATGCTTGAAGGTTAGCTCAAATAAAAAGACAATTTTAGATACTGGGCAAATCTCAAGTTAAAGTGAGCAGCTCAATGCAGTAACACACCAGATGAGCTTCTGAGCAGAGGCGGAAGGATGCTGCTGAGAAGCAAAGTGAAATATATTAAGGCAAGGTTACCCTTGCTTAGACGTGAGGCTGCATTTTATAATTTGGTGGAGGGAAAAACAAACTAATCCAGAAATAATAATACATCTTTTTAATGAGATATAGCTTCCTATATGAAAATTGTATTTTCTTTGCCTAACATTTGGTATCCAGAGTAATTATCCATCTATCCTTCAGGACAGAAATATTGTCGTATATCTTCTACCTCAAGGATTAGAAGTGTTTTGATATGATTGAAATGTTTTTTCAAAACACCTCATATCTACTGTAACTTAATTCTCTGGTAATGGAAACCCAAAGAAGGCAGAAAACTCATTAAGTTTGCTCACGTATTTCCTAAAAGATAATTAATCTCATCTTTAAAAATGCACATATAGCCTCACCACTAGATTCTTAGAAAAATTAGAGCTCTAAAAATGTTAGCAAAACACCAACATTTAAAATTTGAAAATGGTGTAGAGTTCACATCAAGGTATAAGGCATAAAGTAGAAGATTAACCAAAAGATTAAATTGGAGTTATAATTTTTTTTTTGTCACAGAACAAGAAAAAAATAAAAGACAACCATTTACAACTCATTCCAGGATTATCCTCTCAAAATGGGGGTAAGAGAGAAAATCAAATAGGACAAAACAAAGACTTCATTCATGCAACTGTACCTAAAGGAAATAAATAAAAAGCTAGTGTTTTAATGAATCTTTTTGCTTTCAAATTATAGAACTCTGAAAGTTTTGGCAATTATGAACTAAAAACACTGTTTGCTGGAGTCTTGTATACTGATGAAAAAGATTAACCAGAAAATCTAAACAAAAGGCTTAGTATTCTCTGAGGAAAGAGGGAATAGGAACAAGACATTTACGATCAATTTACTTATTATATAGAAATGAAAATTTTCATTAATTTAGATCAAAGTATTAAGACATAAGTCCTTAATTATCACTATTTTCCCTGATATAATTAGAAAAGTCCTATAATTTTTAAAAGACTAACAATTTTAGACTTAAAAAATAAGAATAGGGCTTCTCTTGGATACTTAATAACAAAAGCATCTTGTCTGAAGAAAAATGTCCACTAACTGCTATCCAAAATTAAGACTTTATATATATGTTCCATATAAAATTTAGTTTTGCATTTGAAATCCGACTTTGTAGAGTATAGTAATGGGTTCAACAACTTTTGGGGTAGTGGTAGCTAGGGATAAACTAAATTCCAGCCCTTCTGATTAAATCGTCTGAAGTTCTGAGTTCTTTTGTTCTTTCTCTGTGTGGAAAATGGATTCTCTTCTATCTAAGATTACAAAGCCTCCACTTGTCTCTCCATCTAGGCAATGACCGTGAAAAGATCATATTAATTTCAGAGAGGAAGCAAGCAGCAGGAAGCATAATTCCTTTGAGAATATTTTAAAAATTATATGACAGATCATCTAAGTCAGTTTCAGAAAAAACCAACAACACTGAACAATGTATGGCATACGATACATTTGCCTAAATGAGGAAATATACAACGTAATGAGAATATCAGGAAAAAACTTTTTAAATGGTCAACTTAAAAAGGATTTCTTTGTGTAAAGGTTTAATACATCATTTGACAAATATTTCTAAGCAGTAAAACTTGCAAAGTGTGAAGTCTATGGAACTTTTAACACAAGGCACATTGGGTTTGAATGACCAAAATCTTAAAATTAGAGCAAGGGAAAAGAAAATAACAAGGTTTTGAGTAGAAATACAGAAAGATTCTTTATATCAGCTATTTCCTTCCTTAGTTTGTATTCCGTCTACTGTAAGGTTATGTTATACTGGGATGTCTACAACAAAAATAGTAGGAAAAATAGCTCTCTCCATTACCTCATTAATAGACACTGCAAGTCTGTGCAGGGTAACACAGCAGCCACCAGGCATGCACAGCTACGGAGTACTTGAAATACAGCCAGTGCCACTATTGAAATGGTAATACCTTGGATATACTGGATTAAATAAAATGTATCAAAATTAATTTTACCTGCTTCTTTTTACTATCTACTCATAGGGGGTAGGAAGATGGCTGCTCCTAAATGCTCAGGGGTGATGTACAATTTTCTTTGGAGTTTCAAACCAAAGTGAAATTTTTCTTAAGAATTTTTTAAAAATGCTAAAAGTTGCAAATTAAATCTAAATTATAGTTCCCACTTAACCCAAATATAAATCTGAGTTATATATTTCCCTGAATACACACTTTAAAAAAAAGACATAATTTAATTTATGAGACAATATGAATTAGATCAATTTCACAGTTATAAATATTTCAAATTACAGGTGCGCACTATAAATTACAGGAAATAAAATTCAAGTAATAGAAAAAGAAGGGGAAATAAAAAGTAAAGTTATTAAAGAGGGATACAACAATAAGAACTGCACCATTTGGATAATTTTGTTTGAAAAAAATTTTACTTGAGAACTTCATGTAAATAATGTCAAGAGCTAAAAACTCTTAAAATAAAAGGCAATCAATCCTTTCTTTAAATTCCTGAACATTCATCTTCTTTGAAAAGCAAACGTATTTTCTTCTCAAAACGACCCAGCAGAGCCTGCCCCGAGCAGAAGCTGGTGGGGCACACACACTTGAGGAGTCTGCCCGAGATGTGGACACAGTAGCTGGCAGTAGTGTTCACATGATCAACCCACTGATCACTAGCTCCAGGAAATGTCAAGGATGATGCTATGTGTAGCATGAGATTTTGTATTCATCTTAAAGAAAATACCCAATGTACTGGCATGAAGTACAGACTACTAACAGAAAAAAGGAGCAGCATAGTTCCTGCCAGCTAAGTTTACCAGGAAAGGGAAGGGTTAATCCCAAAGGCAATCTAAATAATGGTATTTTATTTTTATATATAAATAAATGTTCTGAGAAATCTCAGAATTTAGTGCATTGTTGTAAAAAATTAGTGCAGTTTTTTTTTCATTAAAGTTTTCAGCGCTCAAGGAATAAATCTATGTCTATTCATCGTCTCTCTCACTGTACATTAAACTTTTATACTATGTGTCAAACTGAATGATTCCAAACTGGTCTGTTTGTAAAAATCAAGGTCAATGGATTTCATGTACCATGACAAAACATGGTAATTATTTTTGGCAAATAAATTAGAAAAATATGAGATTATAGTTTAGAAATAAAGAGTTTGCTGATTTAAAGCATAGGCAATGCATAGGAAAAAAAGATGTATTTTAACAGAACTTTATCCTTCATGCAAAATGTTTTCTTGGCTGTTAACTTAAAAAAATATTTCAGCTTTATTTGGAGATAGAGACAGTGACAGGAGTCTGGGTGAAAGGTGAAGGAGAGATACTGAACCAAGCCACTGTCCACAAGTCTCTCCTACACAGATCGCAGTGATTTCTGTGTGCATCGTCTGCTTGCTCCTCTCTTCTGCCAAGGTCTCGGAAGCAAGAGGGAAAAGAAATGTAGCTACGCAACACCGGCTCACACTTCGGCCCCAAGTTCTAGTACCCCGGTTTCAATCACAGTCACATATTTGTCGTCGATCTGGACCAGAAGCACTGCCTTGTCGATGTGGGATCTCGTACCTGGATCTCGGCTGCACGGCGCCCATCGGTGAATCACCTAACGACTCAGAACAAGCAAGCGATGAGTGGTAGAGACCCTGAATGCACTCCACACTCCCATCCCTCAGGAGAAGAGGGGGCACTTCCACCCAGAATCAAGCATAAAGATGCAAGTTAGCTAAAACCATGCATGTGAGTCACACTACAAAAATGCTGGAGAACTTACATGGCCCTCCATGCCCTCCTGAGGACTCCAGTCTTTCCAGCTGTTTCTCCCGGCTTTTAACCGAATCCCCTCATCAGGCCACTGCAGCTCCTTCCTTTTGGACAGGTTGATCCCTTCCAGAACTTGACTGGGATCCACAATCTAAGTTACAAAAAAAATAAGGATCATTTCCAATTCATTCTTTCTTAATGATGAAAACTAATACAATCCCAAACAAAATTTCTTGTACAGGACTTTTTCTATTTCAAGTTCTCTGTTGTCGATAGTGGAATTAAAAAAAAAAGAAAAAAAAAAATCTAAAGCGCCACCTCCTGGTTCTGAGGGAGCTGACTACAATGGCTATGTGTCAATGCTGACTAGGAAACAAGTATTGCCACCACAGAAAGTGTTTGCTTTCCATTTTTAAGCTGGCAAAACCTTTTTTTTATTCAACATTCAAGTGTTCTAATGGTCCAAATACATAATATAAAAAGGTGTTTTTAGATGAGTTTTTCACTTAACAAGACATAAAAACAAAAAGCAATAAGCCGGGTGTGGTGGCGCACGCTTGTAATCCCAGCATTCGGGAGGCTGAGACCGGAGGATCCGGGTTCGCGGCCAGCCTCAGCTACCTAGTGAGGCACTCCGCAACTTAGTGAGACTCGGTTTCAAAATAAAGAATAAAAAATAGGGCTGGGGGCGTAGCTCGGAGGTAGAATGTCCCTGAGTTCAATCCCCAGTACCGCAAAAAAA
>PVLC010012813.1:0-19221 GCA_004027655.1 Graphiurus murinus
GCTGGAGGTATAGTTTGAAGGTAGAATGCCCTTGGGTTCAATCCCCATTGAGAGAGAGAGAGAGAGAGAGAGAGAGAGAGAGAGAGAGAGAGAGAGAGAATTGCTGGCCTTTGGAGAGAGGGGCCATGAGCTAAGGAATACAGGTGACCTCTTGCAGATGAGAAAAATACAAGGAAGCAGATTTTCTCTTCAGAGTTCCCAGAAGGAATCAGACCTGCTAACACCTTGACCTTAGCTCAGTGAGACTGATTTTGGACTTGTGGCCTCCAGAACTGTAAGATAAGTTTGTGTTGTTTTAAGCCATTAAGTTTGGAGCAATTTGTTATAGCAGCAATAAGAAACTAACATGATGCACTCAAGACTCGCCCCTATTACAGGTATGTGTGCATGCCTTCCGTCGAGTGGACGCATCACAACTTGCTTATATTCAGCAACTGGTGAACATTTGGGTTGTTTCCCGGTTTGGACTATTATGAATAAAGCTGTTTTGAACATTCATATATAGGTCTTTGCGTGGACATATGTTTTCATTTCTCTAGGGCAAATGCCTGGGAGTGGGATCACTGGGACATGAGGGCATATTTAACTTTATAAGAAGCTGCCAGACTGCTTTCCAAAGTGCCCGCCCCATTCAGCATTCCTACCGGCAGTGTGTGTGAGTTATAGTTACTCTCTATCCTTGCCAGCGCTTGGCATTGTCAGTCTTTTTAATTTTAGCCATTATAATAGATGTTTAATGGCATCTCATTGTGATTTTAATTGCATTTCCCTGATGACTAATGATGTTGAACATTTTTTTTCACATGCTTTTTGGCCATCTGTAGCTCTTCCTTTGTGAAATGTCTGTTCAGTTCTTTTGCCCATTTTTAAAAATTGGGTCATTTGTCTTATTATTGAGTTTTAGGACTTCTTTATATATTCTGACTAGACATCCTTTATCAGATATATCTTGTGTTTTGCAAATATTTTTCTCACAGTCTGTGGCTTGTGTTTTTATTTTTGTATTAGTGCCTTTCAAAGAGCAGCTGTTTTAAATGTTGATAAAGTCCAACATATCAGCTTTTTCGTTTACGACTCATACTTTGTGTGTTCTCGGGCAGACATTTTTGTTTAACCTAAAGTCGAAAGGGTTTTCTTCTAGAAGTTTTATAGATTTAGCTCTTACATTTAACTTGATGATGCATTTTGGGATAATTTTAATATAGAGTGTTAGGTAAAGGTTAAGGTTTTAAAATTAAAATAGCTTTTTTAAAATAATGTTTTTAACTGTTTTTGGTATCAGGGTAATACTGGCCTTATAAAATGAATTAGCATTGTTCTAGGTAGTGCAGGAAATAGAAAGGTAAAGTAAGATCCAATCCCTGATGGAATTACACACACACTCTCTCTCTCTCTCTCTCTGTCTCTCTGTCTCTCTGTCTCTCTCTCACACACACACACACACACACACACACGCACACACACACACACAACAATAGAGGCATATTTTGATGAGGTCATAAGAGAAGTGCAGAACAAATGCCATGGAGCCAGGAGTGGTTGTGCACACCTGTAATTCCAGTACTTGGGAGGCTGAAACAGGAGGGTTGCAGGTTCGAGGATAGCTTCAGCAACTTAGCAAGACAGGGTCAACCTAGTGAGACCCTGTTTCCAAACAAAAAATAAAAAGAGCTAGGATATAGCTCAACAGTAGAATCCCCAGTACCTACCTCCCCCACCCCCACCCCCACATAAAACAAACAAAAAATCTTGCTGTGGCCTTCCAAAGAAGAGAGAAGCCATGGGAAGCCCCAGAAGGTCTACATGAAGGAGGTGTCAGTAAAGAAAGGCTTCAGCAGGGCTGCAAATGCCCAGCGCTGGGGCTGCCATTCCTATGATGGTCTCTTGATGGTGCTGCCTCATGGGCACACGGAATGAGGCATGGATGGTGCCTACCTGGAGTTGTAAAACAAACTGGCCCTGCCTAAAAAGAGTCCCCCAGCTGAGAGGTGGGGAAGCCAGGTGGGGTGCTTGGTGGCAGATGTCGTAGATTAGAGGGGATTCTGTTAAGCTCATCACTGGCTGTTGGACATAGGTATGCCTCTGTCTCCCCAGATTCTTCATTAAATTGCCATTGATCTGCATCCTCTCTGAGTTGAATATGGTGCTCAGAGAGGAAGTGGGCCTTTGTGCCAGGGTCCAGCGTGCATTGTCTCATTCAGTCCTCCCACCTTTGCAGATTAAGACCTGAGACTTGAAAAGGGTAAATGTCACCAGTGAGTAGCCAAGCTGAGATCCAAGTCCCGCAGTTGCCTGCGACACCACCCCCCACCACTCTGAGAGAGCTTTGTTTCCGAGGAAGGCAGGTACCTGGGCAGGGTAGGTGTTTGCATTCTCAGCAGCTGTGCTATGGCCAGGAGGGGCTGGCTGGCTGCATAGCCAGGGTTTGCAAAGCTTCCAGAGATCCTTTTACTAGAGGGGCTTTAAAAGCTGCAAGCTCTCAGCAGTTTCTATCAGTTGAGAATTTTTTTTTTTTCTTCCAGATTGAATCCTGTCAGGGTTTTACTGGCTTATGTGTTCTGAGAATGACCCTGCGTCCCCCCTCACCCACCCATACCTCCTGGAGGGAGTCTTCACTGTCCCACCTTCTGACTCATGGCCCCCTCGTCATCTCTCTTAAGGTCCTCTGCTCTTGTTAAGAAGTGTGGTGTGGTGCCTAAGGGGGCCGAGGGAACGCCAGGCAGGCCCTTGTCCGATTGTAGATTTGAGGGGTTGCCCTCCTTCCTGGTCTGATGCTTTGAAACATTTTTCAAAGGGCCCCCATAAACAAGGATGCTGTGGAAGAGCTCTAACTGCAAGGAGATAAAGCCCCTGGGGGAACAGAGGGCGCCCTGGATGACAGTTCCTGTGGTCCCCACCCTGGGCCCATCCCTCTGAGACCCGACCCGCACCCCCTCACGCACACCCTTGTCCTTTAGCCCCTCTGAGGGGTGGGGGAGTCCCTCCTGCTTGCTTCTGGTCATTGAGCTTCTAGTCCTTTCTTTGGTCATCATGGCCCTGCCCCAGCCGACTCAGGCCTACAGAGCCAGGCCAAGCCCTGGCTGTCCGGCCTCCGGGACAGCAGTACACATGGCCCTGTGTCAGCAGAAAAACTCTCCACCACAAGTTGCATTCTAGAATGGCCTCTGTCCCTAGACCTCAGGCTGCAAGCCTCCACTACGTGCCCACCCCACCCACCAGGCTGCCTTTGCTCTCTGCCTGCCCTCAGCGCCGCGTCAGGAATCCTGAAATGCAGCGCTCCCTCAGGACTTCATGGGAAGTGTTCTGGGTTGGTTCTCCTTGCCTCCACCTCCTTCCCACACTTGCCAGGGAAGCCCCGCCCAGCTCCCAAAATACCAGCCCTGCCTCCTGGCCCTGCCAGAAAATGCTTAGCACATTAGCGGGTTTAGCCATCTCAGCAGCAGGCATTTAGGAGGCTGCAGAGGCACATAGATTTCATTCTGGAATTCTTTCCAGCTCCTTGTTATTTTGACAACACTAGGCAGCACTGTTACCAGGAAGCTGCCCTGCGTGTGAGGTAGAGGGGGCTGAGGATCTGAGGAATGGGGTGGGCATGGAGAGCAAGAGCGGTCAGGGATGGACTGCGCTCGGCTTTAGCAGGCCCACCTGGCGGGCCTCCCTCTGGCCTTCTGGAGCGCACTTGGGACAGATCTCAGATACTAGTAGTTTTTTTCCATAGTTGCCTTAGTGCAGTAGCTTCTGCTTGCACGGGAGACAGAGGTTCCAAGACTGCCAGAGAAGCAGCAAGGCAGGCTGGAAGAAAACAGACGCACCAAACAGCCTTGTGCTCAGAAGACTTTGCCGCAGCCCCTCTCTGCCACACTGTAGCTGGAGGCTTGAGCCAGCCACTTGCTCTCCAAATCTCAGTGTTTTTTATCTGCAGGTTGGAAAAACACGGCTTGCCTTTCCTGTCTCCGTGTAAAATTGAGGGACCTAAGTGACAAACCTTTGCATGCCTGGGGAGGGGGGAACCAAGTCTTGTTCATCTACAAATTCCTCCATTGTTTGGTTTATTGGATAGAAAAATAAATATGGTGACTTTCTGGAAGTTTCCAGTGACTGGTGTGATGAGAGTAATAAGACTCTTGGTGTGTTAGGACTGCTGTAACAAAACACCACAGACCGGGTGTTTGAAACAACAGAAGTTTATTCTGTCACAGTCTGGAGGTTGGGAGTCCAAGATCAAGGAGTTGGTTCTGTCTGAGGGTGGCGAGGGAGAATCTGGTCCAAGCCTCTCTTCTAGCCTCTGGTGCTTTGCTGGCAATCTGGCATTCCTTGGCTTATAAAGCATCACCCCGATCTCTGCCTTCCTCCTCACATGGCATTCTCCCTGTGTACAAGCCTTGGTGTCCACATTTCCTTTTTTTCATAAGGACACCGGTCATATTGGATTAGCGCTCACCCTACTCAAGAACAACCTTATCTTTCCCAAGTGTATCTGCAATGATTGCATGTCCAAAACACAATGGGCAGGGGCCTTCTGAGCTCAGGGGTTGTCTCTAGGACAGGGAGGGTGAGGCAGGACTGGAGGGCTGCTGGGATAAGAGGGTTCTTCTGATGAAACACTGATGTAGGTGTTTGCTGAGTGAGGGACCCCACGTCCTACTCCCACTCATGGAGTTTTGAGAGGGTCTCTGTCTTAGAGTTAGTCTTATTTTTTCCTCTCTGAATATTTCCTGTGAAGTAAAATCACTTCTTTTGTGTTTTAGACCCCACATGCAGTACCTGTTCTTACTCTTTGCTTACTTCCTTTCCTGTCCCCTCTTCTCCTTTGAGCCTTCCTTTGCAGCTCTGAAGCTTGGGTACATGGTTGGGGATGTAGGACCCCCACCCCGGGCATGAATATGATGCACATTCTCCTTCTTCTTCCTTCTGTCATCCACTTTGCCTGTACCACAGTGTCCTTCCAGGAAAGGGAACCCCTTTCCATATATACCTTATTTGGTGTGCGTGCTGGCACATCAGGAAGCGTGTCCTGAGTTTGAGTTGAGGGCTCTGGAGCAGGTGTGCTGCTGGACTGCAGTTGGTGATGTCCTGGAGAGGCCTGAAGGTGCCTTGGCACCCCCCCATCCTCCGGGCCTCTGTATTTGAGGATTCATTGCTGTCCATTTGCATCTTCCCAAGACATGCTTCCCGTAGTAAGGGATGGTGTTGGAAGAAGGCGTCTGTATGTCCCACCTGACTAATGAGGGGACCTGCTGAGTTCTTACTATATACCAGTGTATACCAGGCACAGTGCTAAGTGCTTTCCATCCTTTGTCTCATTTGTTCCTTTCAAAAATCCTAAGAAGCAGGTACTTTCGTAACCCTCATTTTACAGATAGGCAGTTGAGGTTTTGAACAGAAATGTAAGCCCAAAGTCAGTCAGCGACTGGGGAACTTTAGCACCTGTTTCTAGAACTTTCAGTTCCACTCTCCTATCCACGGTGTGTCTCAAAGCATGAGCAGTGGCCCACTGGCATCAGAATTTCCTGGAAAGCTGTGTAAAAAGTCAGAATTCTTGTTGGACATGGTGGTACATGCCTGTAATCCCAGTACTTGGGAGGCTGCAGATTCAAGGTCAGCTTCAGCAACTTAGGGAGACCCTCAACAACTTAATGGGACCATATTTTAAGTTAAAAAATAAAAAGGGTTGGGGTGTAGCTCAGAGGTAGAGTGCCCCTGAGTTCAATCCCCAGTACTGAAAAAAAAAAAAAAAAAAAAGCCAGATTCCTGAGTCTCCTCCTGAACCACTGAATCACAAGTGAGTGGAGCAGGGCCCAGGAATGTGTATTTCAACCTGCCTTTCCAGGGACAGGTTACATACAAAGGCCTGAGGCCCCTTCTCCACGAGCCCACCACCCAGGGGATGGGCTCCTCCCCGTGCTGCCTTCCCTTCCTGTTCCACCCAGGCTGCTGAGAACCTGCCATTTGCCACAGACAGGGATCTGAAACAAAGGACACCTGTGACCTGCTCCCACCTTCCCAGGCTTCCCCATGGCCCTCTCTCCCTGGTGTGGAGGGCCTGGGGGCTCTGGGACAGGGCAGGGGATTGGCCTGTGCATGGGGGAGAGTGGTGTGGGTGGCTTTGCTCCCTGCTCACCTCTCACCCTTTCCCTGGAGCCCTGTGCCCTTCCCCTACCTGGCCTGCCCTGAGGTCCTAGGGGAGGAACCTGGCCTGGTCCCAGCAGGCCATGGCCAGGGTGGAGGTGGGGCAGGGCTCAAACCTAGGCAGTAATGGTGTAAAAGTGTCTCTGTGACTGCATGTGAATGAAAATTCCAGGGTGAAGTCTTGGAGTGACCCCAGCAGAAGCACGGGCTCCTCCCTGGAGGCCTCCACTGAGAACCTCAAGCTTCGCCCCTGCTTTGTGGCCCTCTCCCCTCATCCTGCTTTATACTTTTCTAGCCCTGAAGTTCCATTTTGAACTTCTCATCAGGAAAAAAATCCCCACCCCCAAAACCAAACGACCTTCTAAAAACCCAGTCTATTCCAGCAACTAAAAACCAAACCAACCAACTAACCAATCAACAAAAAATAAATGTGAAACAACAAGTACTGTTATCTTAATTACTGACTGGGCAGTGGTTACTTGCCTACTCATATGCTTTAAGTTCTGTTCTACAGAGTCCCTGCCCCATCTCCTTTTTTGATAAGCATCATTCAGGGCTTAGTTGTCATAGACTATTGGGAGTTATAGGACCCTCCATCTACAATGTCAGCCTGGTGAAGGCAGAAACCTGCTGTATCTCAGTGTCTAGAAAGGTGTTGGCATGTGGTAGGTGCTCAGTGAATGTTTCTTGGCTGAATGAATCTTAGAGCTGAAAGGCACCACTAAGTCATGCCTAGAAGGATCAGATGAGCAAACAGAAGTATAGAGAGGTAAAATCAACCCTCCAAGCATCTTAGTCCATTTTCTGTTGCAGTCCAGTTGTATAAAGCACAATACTGACGACTGGATAAGTTATAAAGAAAAGAGTTTTTGTTGTTGTTTGTTTCTGGTTCTGGTTCAAGGTAGAGGTGCTATATCTGGTGTTGGCACAGAGCATCATATTGTGAGCGGGAGGAGGTGTGCATATGTGTGTATCCTCTGGTCTTTCTCCTTCGTCTTATGTCTTATAAAGATACCAATATCCATTCATAGGAGCTCCACCTTGATGATCTTTTCTAATCCTGATCCCTTTCCAAAGGCCTCACCTCTAAACATGATAGATGGATTAAGTATCTCCCATCTCTTCATAGTTCACAATAGTGAATAAACTCCAATAGGAGGAGCTTCAGAGGGAACGCACCATGTTCAAACTATAACACTGGCCAGGCGCGGTGGCGCACGTTTGCAATCCCAGCATTTGGGAGGCTGAGACCAGAGGATTCAGGTTCGCAGCCAGCTTCAGCAACTTAGTGAGGCCCCCCGCAACTTAATGAGATCCTGTTTCAAAATAAAGAATAAAAAATAGGGCTGGGGGTATAGCTCGCCCCTGAGTTCAATCCCCGGTACCACAAAACAAAACAAAACAAAACAAAACAAAAAACAATGCAACTATAACACTGAGTTTTCCCAGCAGTTAGGTGGAGTGTTTGGAGTTAGAACCCAAATCACTAGAATTATTCCAGGATACCCAAGTGTGCTAAAATATAAGCCATGACTTCTGAAAATGGACATCCTGATGAGCAAGGAGACCTCTGGCTGGTTCTCTGGAAAGAGAAATCATTCAGGCCCCCCTCCCCCACACCTCTCCCTGTGTCCAGGTTCTTGGTGGATCTTGATGGAAGTAACTATAGGTTTATTTCCCCTCCCAGAACAGGCTTCATCACTGAAAATGCTGGCTTAGGTTTCTGAGCTGACATTCTAAACACTACCTCGTCCTTAGAGTCAATGGTGAATTGTTCTCACACACTATTAAAATCTTAACTTGGAAAACTCTTGTCCTCAGAGTACAAAATTCAGCAGGCATTTTATATCTTGCACGGTGAGCTGGATTTTAGAACCTTCTGGCAGGTCCCCATTGTGAGCCCGGCTTACAGGATTGCAACAAGGCCTGTGGGCTTTGGTTAGCATTGAACCTTTACTATTTGAGTTCAAAAATGTTTGTTTTAACATACTCAGTTAATCTCTCTTCTTCCTCTTTCTCTTCTCTTCCCTGTTCTTTCACAAAGCAGGACATTTTGATGCTGTAGTGGGGGTAGTAGAGAAAAATCAAAATTCTTAATGGGACCATCAATCAGATAGTCCTAAATTTCACCCCATTTCTATCACCCTCAACCCTGACTTTTAGTCCATTTCTGAGCTTCCCCCTTCCAGACCTTGAATCCATCTTTGATCCTCCCCTATCCTGATTCTTACTCCATCCCTGACCTTTACCCCTTTCCTAACTCCCTCCACTCCCCTCGCCCCATCTCTCAGCTTATCTTTTTCCATCCCTGAGGTCAGGGTGAGGGCGACTCTGCAAGGGAGTGAAGGCTTTTGCTTCTTATATTACTCACTATTTTTTAAAAGTTGAAGCCGGGCATGGTGGTGCACGCTTGTAATCCCAGCATTCAGGAGGCTGAGACCAGAGGATCCGGGTTCGCAGCCAGCCTCAGCTACCTAGTGAGGCACTCCGCAACTTAGTGAGACTTGGTTTCAAAATAAAGAATTAAAAAAATAGGGCTGGGGGTGTAGCTCGGAGGTAGAATGCCCCTGAGTTCAATCCCCAGTACCGCAAAAAAAAAAAAAAAAAGTTGAAAGTTTAGTGGTTTGTTTTCTAGGTGTTGTCAAAAGTCCCTCCTGTAAAAAGTAGCCAAATTGAAGAGGCAGTATTAAAGTTGTGCCCGAGTCAATATCGTACCCTCCTTTTAACCTATTAATAATAGTAATAATCGTAACATAATTATTGAACCTCTGTTACATATCACACTCAACACTAGGCACATTCCCTAGTGCCAATTTGTGGAATCCTCACAATGACCCTGAGAGACAAATATTTCAGTCCTTGTTTTATCGATGGGAAAATAGGAACAAATATCTTGAGGAGTTCCCCCAAAGGCCTTCAGTGAGTAAGTAAGGCAATTACAGGATGACTAAGTGACACAAACTTGTTTAGACTGTGTCTTGAAAAGGTGAAGGGTTTACTTTGAGATCCCTGGATGTCCAACTGTGTTCTGCTTCAGTGTTTTAGTGTGCTCTGATGGTGGTCCCTGAAATGACCAAGGTCAGAGAAAACTCATCTCTGTGACCCTGCAGCTGGGCCAGCCTCTGTTGGGTCACGTGAGAAACCAACTGGGGATCAGTTTTCAGAGGGCTGACTGTCCTGAGACTTGGAGGGGCCAGAGATAAGGTTCCCAGGTGCAGGTGAACAATGAGTGCCCAGCGACTCCATGATCTTGCTGCATTTCAAGTACTATTTAAGCACTGAGTCATGTGCGGACTAAAAAGAGGCCAGTCTATTCCAAGCCCTCCAGGAGCTCACGACTTAAGGAGACTGACATGCTGAGCTCTGTTCTATGCAGACAAAGTACCAAGGGAGAGCAGGGAGAGCAGGGAGAGCGAGGCAGCCAGGGGAGAACTTAGGGGAGGGAATGACACAAAAGCCTGTCAAATTGTAGGCATCATTTGGTTGCACTTCCATCAGAGGTCCTCCACACTTTCAGAACACTGTTGGTCGCAATAGGCTCCCTTCTTCCCCAGTGGATAAAATCATTACCATGTAAACTATTTATTCAGTTTGCTGGACTGAATTTTGTTATTATAAGAGATAATGAGCATGGAGGTGTTTTGAGTCTTTTAAAGCCCTTTGCTGGAAAAAAGATAGCCCTTTTAACAAATGATGCTGGGAAAACTGGATATTCAAATGCAGAAGAGTGAAACTGGATTCTTATCTCCCACCCGCACAAAGGTCAACTCAAAGTGGATCAAAGACTTAGGAATTAGACCAGAAACTTTGCAACTGCAAGAAGAAAACATGCAGCCGGGGCGTGGTGGCGCATGCTTGTAATCCCAGCATTTGGGAGGCTGAGACCGGAGAATCCGGGTTCGCGGCCAGCCTCAGCTACCTAGTGAGGCCCTCTGCAGCTTAGTGAGACTTGGTTTCAAAATAAAGAATAAAAAATAGGGCTGGGGGTATAGCTCGGAGGTAGAATGCCCCTGAGTTCAATCCCCAGTACCGCAAAAAAAAAAAAAAAAAGAAAACATGGGACCAACTCTCCGACATAAAGGCACAGGCAGGGACTTTCTCAAAAGACCCCTAAAGCTCAGGAAATAAAATCAAGAATTAATAAATAGAATCACATTAAATTAAAAAACCTCTGCGCAGCAAAGGAAATAAGAGCGTGATGAGAGCCTATAAAATGGAAGAAAATATTTGCCAGCTACTCTTCTGGTAGAGGATTAATATCCAGAATATATAAAGAACTAAAACAAAACAAAAATTAACAAAAACCCCACCCCCAAACAACAAATGGGAATTGAACTAAATAGACATTTCTCAGAAGAAAAAATACAAATGACCAACAAATACACGAAGAAACATTCAACATTCTTGGCAATCAGGAAAATGCAAATCAAAACTACACTGAGATTTCATCTCTCTCCAGTTGGAATGGCAATCATCAGGAATACAAATAACAAATGCTGGTGAGGGTGCGGGGATAAAGGGACACTTACACCCTGTTTGTAGGATTGTAAATTAGTACAATTAGTACAACCATTATGAAGATCAGTATGGAGGTTCCTCAAAACACTAGGAATGAATCCCAAGCACCAGAAAACAAAACAAAAAACACAAGTAAAAAAAAAAAAACCCAACCAAACAAAAAACTAGGAATGGAACTATACCAACTCTACCCCTCGTTTTGATAATATCCAAAAGAAATGAAGTTAGCATACTATAGTGATACATGCACGACCAGGTTTATAGCAGCATCGTTGACAACAGCCAAGCTAGGGAACCAACCTACGTGTCTACATCAACAGATGAATAAAGAAAGTGTGGTATATACATGTAGTGGAGTTTTGTTCAGTCATAAATAAGAACAAAATTATGTCATTCGCAGGAAAATGGATGGACCTGAAGAACATCATGCCAAGTAAGATAAACCAGACTCAGAAAATCAAGGGTCACACATTTTCTCTTATGTGGAAGCTAGAGAAAAAAAAAAGAAAGGAAAGAAAAGGGACCTAAGGACCTCATGAAAACAGAAGACAGGAAGAATAGTGGGAGAGGTCTGGGGAAGGGAAGAGGGGAGAATGGGGAGGTACAAGAATGTTACATGCACATATGCATTGCCACTGTGAATCTCACTATCACATACACTTACAATGCACCAATAAAAAAAAAATCTGGGCGTTGTGGTGCACACCTATAATCCCATTACTTGAGAGGCTGGGACAGGAGGATTGCAGGTTTGAGACTAGCCTCAGTAACCCAGCAAGACCCTGTTTCAAGGAAAAAAAAAAATTTTAAAAAGGACTGGAGGAGGGTACCTCCGAGGTAGAATGACCCTGGGTTCAATCCCCAGTAACACACAGGTACACACACACACACACACACACATACACACACACACACACACACACGTGCCCTTTGCTGCCATAGTAGATGTGGGGAGATGAGGGGCAGGGCAGGCACTGGTTTTGCTTCTTACCTCATCCCGCCAGCCAGCACTAGCTCAGGGGACTTTTGTGGCAGGAACTAAACCTATGAGTCGTCAGGGTTCAGAGGGGCTCCAGGAGTGATCGAGCAGCATGACCACCCAGAGGTGGACACTGGAGAAGGGGCCTCTGAGGAAGGCTGGGTAAGGGCTAGGGAATGGGCAGATAGGATCGTATATTTGAGGGGTTTTCAGTAGCAAATGCAAGGAGTGAGGTCAGATCATTGCTAGATAGGCCCTTTGTCTGCTCTAAGGAACTTGGCAAAGTCCCTGTGTTGGTGTGGGGAGGGCGAAGGGAGGGGAGGTGAGGAAGGTGCCTGCAGGGAAAGAGGAGGCAGAACCCATAGTTAAAGAGGAGGGGCCCCCCTTCTGAGAGAAGAGAGATCTTTCTTTAGAAACTAGAGACGTGTTGGGGAACACAGCACTGTTCACACCCCCGCCATTGCCAGGCCACAGGAAGAAGGCTGTGTGTGTGCCTGGCCGCTGCTCCTGCTCCCTCCCTGCTGGGGAGTTGGGGCTTCCCTTCAGTGCTAGAAGCAGCAGGTTCACCCTGTCCTCTGTCATGGCCTGAGGAGGCCAGGGCTGCACCTTGAGGTGAGGAGCACGTGTGTATCCAGGCCTGGTGGCACTCCATTCTGCCTGTGGGGAAACTGAGGCTCAGGGAGTGAAGTGGCCACTGCCTGGTTCTGTCCCTTGGCTGCTAGCGAGATGCCTCCCAGGTGGCAGGTAGGAGGCTCACGTCTCTTGAATCAATCCAAGAGAATGCGACGTGAGAATTCACATACTCTTCTTGTCACTGTCTTTTCCGTGACACTTCCCAGAGTTCTGCATATTTTATAACAAAGTCCACATTTCACTAGAGTAGCAACTAGGAATCTCTTAATGGAATGGATCCACTCATTAGAATCGGATTCAACTATATTGAGGGCTCCTCTGTGCCATACCCACTACTTTTCCCCTACTTTCTGATTCTTTATTAAAAAAATAAAATGTGTGTGTGTGTGTGTGTGTGTGTGTGTGTGTGTATGAAATATCTCAACCCTGTCTCCTAGTATAGTATCAATTCCAGTGAAAGGCCTTGTGCTTAAATAATCACACACACAGAGAGAGAGAGAGAGAGAGAGAGAGAGAGAGAGAGAGAGAGAGAGAGAAAGCCCACCCTCCTATTAATGTGAAAGGGGACCAGCTTAGTGGCTTTCAGTCTTTATTTAAATTAGAGATTTTGTGGCTCGCTGTTGTTTTTGTTGTTGTTTGCTTCTCATGGGATGTTCTCCAGTATTCCAATGTGCGCTGATGCCTTGACTTTGCTCTCGCTTCTCCCCGGGTAATTATAGGTTGGCATAATGTACCTATTGTTCTGTGCCACAAAGAGGCACTATCATAGTCTGATGGGCAGGGGCTGGAGGGGGGCGCAGGAGGATCTGGAAGGGGATCTCTGTGCTGGTGTGCTGCGATGTCCTGGACAGCCGTGATGCATCCTTGGTTATTTTTCATATTCCCTTCTTGGGATCTCCGCCCACTCAAGCCCCATTTCCCCATTGTTTGTCCCTCATTGTCCTCGCTAAGTTCCTGTTTTTGGCTTCTCTGCACCTTTCCCTTTTGGGGTTATCACTGAGTGCTGGGCACAGTGACTTCAGCCTTCCATGCTGAGCTGGGGTGTTGAAGGAAGTGTTTAAAATTCTTTCAGTGAAGTTATTTGCCTGGTATGACAGGCTCAAGGGCTCATGTATTGCAGATGACCTCAGGGGTCACTTGGGTCAACCCCTTTCACTGGGCATGTTGTATTTCCAATTTAAGTTGTTCAGAGACCTTTGCACTACAAAGTTCAGGATATTTTCTGGGATAGATCAGATAACCTAGGCATTCATTCATTCATTCATTCATTCATTCACCCGTAAGCTCACTGAGGGCTCACTGGGAGGCAAGGTCCCCTGGATTAGATGATGATCTTTAGTGATTAAGGAAAAAAAAAAAAAAGGATATCATTTCTGCCCATGTGGATCTTCTTCTTCTGTTGTCCATTCTGGCAGGCGAAAAATTTTCAGGTGTTTAGTCCACTTGCCCCTATGGAATCGGGGCTGGGAGGCAAGCTGGGCTTATCTCTTGTAGTTAGAAATTAGAACTGAGTCTTCATGGCTCATGGGTCAGCCATCATCAGGCAACACATTTGTGTGTGTGTGTGTGTGTGTGTGTGTGTGTGTGTGTGTGTGTGTGTGTGTTTTGTAATGAGATTTCCTAGGCTGACATCTCCCTTGGAGGTTTTCATGGTAGTACCTGTCTCTCACTTCCCCATCTTCCTAGACCCTTCTGCACTGTGATGGGTTGTCATACTTTGAAATGTTTTTGGCTCCAGCCATAGGCACCTTTTTTTGACTGAGAACCATTGATCAAGGTGACGCCTATGTCATCATCAGCTTTACAGACTGTGGCCCTCATCCATCACCCTGAGATAGAGGGGTGTGGTGGGTTTCACGGAAGCCAGGGGACACATGGGCTACTCTGCTGGGGCTCTGTGAGCTCAAGTTCAGGGGAGAAGACACCTTTTCCATGCTTGGAGGGGCCTGCCTCCTCTGCTGCCAGGGGAGGCAAATGCTATACTGAAAAATGGCTTGTTCTTTGGTGCACACATTTACCTGGGAGCGCTGTATTTTATCTGTCAACTTTGCAGTGTGGGTGGGTAAAGAAGTGGGCAGTAGGGCAGAGACCTTGTACCTCCACAGGGATGATGAGGGTAGGAGGTGGTTATTGGTGTTGAGGTCATGAAGGACTGTTTGAGAAATCTCCATGTCCAGGGTATTGAGATGACCTAGAAGACAGAGGATCAAAGACTTCCCTCATTCGTGGTCTTAGGGGAAATTGCTGAGAATGAATGGTGCTCACCCGAGCCAAGAGAAAGGAATGTCTTTGGCTTTGTTTCTCACCCAGTATGCATCTGAAATACATCCTGTAAAATCAACCAATGCATTTTATTTCTATATATTTTTAAAAGAATCCTTCCCCCCCCTCCTAGAACATTAAAACAAATACCCAAGACAGAAAATCCATGGATTTTAGGGACAATCAAAGTGTGCCCCAGGCCTCGTGCAGCCTGGGGGTGTGTGCCCGAGGAATGTGCTGAAATGGGAGGTTGAGACTAGCATCTCTGCCCCCACTCCTGAGCACTGATATCTAAGTGAATCTCCAAAATTGCAGGGCGTGAGTGCTGGGCAGGGCCCTGGAGATCAGCTGGTCTGAGAACCAGGGACTCACGGAGCTTAGGAGCCATGAGGGGTCTCACTTTATGGATGAGGACACACTGACATCCAGAAGACTTACTGATGGCTTCAAGGTGCAAAAATGAGGGTGCAGGATGAGAACTCAGTGTCCTGGCTCCCAGGTCCTACCTGGTTTATCATGACGCAGTGCTCATGGGTCATGTGGTCTCTTTCCTACTTGGGAGCATGTTGAGGGCAGAGACCATGAGTCCCACCTGTTCTGGGGTATCTTGGAGACCAATGACAAACTCACACTTCTTTGGCCCTGAGACTGAGCTACCCTGGGGTGGATGCCTTGCAGGGGTGGTGTCAGCCCTGAAGGATGGTCACCTAAGAAGCTAGTCACCTAGAAACCAGTTCTCTGTGGCCCTCTGCATCTGTGGGTTCCATACCCTTGGATCCAACCAACACTGGATGGAAAATACTCTGAATAAAACAGTTGCATCTGTATGGAACACATACAGACTTCTTCCCCTGGTCTTATTCCCTAAGCAATATAGTATAATAGCCATTTACACAGCACTTACATTGTATTAAATATTATAAGTAATCTAGAGATGATTTAGGCATACAGGAGGATGTGTGCAGATTATATGAAGGACTTGAGCATCTGTAGGTTTGGAGTATCTGAAGGGGGAGGGGAGTCCTGAAACCAGTCCTCTGTGGATCCTAAGGGTTGACTGTACTTCTTCTTCCATGGCAGCTGCCCTTTTTTAACATCGTTGGAAAATGTGTGCATGCAACTTTATTTTCTTCCACTACTGTATGCCTTCTTTCCCTGACCACACGGAGGCACGGCATGCAGGTCTGTGTTTTGTGCCTGTGTCCAGGGTGGCATTCCTAAACATGATGGGCCGCGTGCAGGTGCCACTCACTATGGGGCTGTTTTCCTGATCTGTCCCCACTGGTCACCACATACTGAGCAAAGAGACAGTTGAGCCCACCAGGTCACAGTCTTGCTCTTTGGCAATTCCTGGGAGGATTCTTTTGCTCAAGGTTTTGCGATGCTTCACAAAGATAACAAAAAGAGAAATGTGATTCACAGTGGAGGGAGCGATATGTAGTTTTCTAAGCAATCGCCTGCACTGTGAGTGGACATGACCTGAATGAACACTTCGCGCTGTGGTTCTGGGCGAATCACCAGTCCCCTCCCTGTGGCCCGGGCAGTGCTTCAGCCAGGGCACGGAGGGGCATACTTCATCTCACTGGTGACCCTGGCCTCTATTGCTGCCATGATTTTTTTTTCTCAGTTTTTTGAGCAACTTGCTGCCCTTCACCAGCCACCCCAGATTCTTCATGTCTTTGGTTCATGGCAGAGCACCCTGGATATATTTGTGGATAACTCTTGACAATTATTCCAAGTCTAGACACTAACACACAGCACCTGCATCTGTGATAGCTTTTTTATTTTCTTTATTTGTTTCATGGTACTGGAAATTGAACTCAGAGGCATTCTACCTCCAAGCTACATCCCCAGCCCTATATTTTTTTCATTATTTTGAAACAGGGTCTCACTAATTTGCTGAGGCTGACCGCAAACCTGTGATCCTCCTGCCTCAGCCTCCCAAGTACTGGGATTACAAGTGTGCGCCACCAGGCCTGGCTTGCTATAGCTTTTTATTTTATTTTCTGTGGCTGCTGCCTGGATCTGAGTGTATTTTGGGGTTTGGAGGAGAGGCTGCTTGCTGGGGTCTGCTGTTCCTCTGATGTAGTGATTGCCGGGAATGGTTTCTCCTTGTGCTGTATTACTGGTGAGATTGTGTTCACTACCCTGGTTTGGGAGGGAGGAGGAAAGCTATGGGGTAAGTACTACTGCCCAGAAAGTTAACCTCCCATATTCTGTATTGTATTATTCTGAGGACCAAAGCCACACAAGAGTAAGCCTATGGTTATCTCCTTTCTCATATTATCAAGTGGTTCCCTGACTGCAGTGGCTTGAAGTTTTAATTCTTTCATTGTCATGTCTATTTGTGTGTAGGTCCAACTTGCAAATATATAACCATTTGCCCAACTGCCCACCTATTCATCTATCCATTAATTAGTCCATCCATTCATCCATTAAATCATCTGTCATTCATGCATCATCTAATAGGGGATGGTAAGCAAGTATTTAAAGAGACCAGGCAGGTAAGGTAAGTTTGGTAAAGACAGTAGGGAGTGGCAGAGACTGTGGTGAGCTGGATAGAGCAGTCCACTGAGCTTCCATCTACAGCATTTCCTGACTGGGTTTCCTCTCAGGTTTGATGTCTGACAGTCACAGTGAGCCATCTTTATTTTATTTTAATTTTTTTTTTGCGGTATTGGGGGTTGAACTCAGGGGCATTCTACCTCCGAGCTACACCCCCAGTCCTATTTTGTATTCTTTATTTTGAAACAGGGTCTCACTAAGTTGCGGAGTGCTTCACTAAGTAGCTGAGGCTGGCCGTGAACCTAGATCCTCCGGTCTTAGCCTCCCAAATGCTGGGATTATAAGCGTGTGCCACCATGCCTGGCCCATCTTTATTTTAAAAGTGAGTGGGTTTGGGTAGCCTGGAGGTGTTTTTATGGGGTCCCTGATCTCTTCCTCAGCCCGTGTAGACTCTGTTGATAAAATTAAACTGTGTAATGTACATGAGCCAGGGTTTTTTAAACTGGCAAACGGCAAGAAACTCAGACTGCTTCAGCACACAGAGAAATGCCTGGGCTTCTGTAACTCAGAGCTCAGGAGTACGTCTGCTTTACCCTTGACCAGGTCAAGGTCAACTTGACACCTCCATCTTTTCCTTTACGTTGGCCTCCTTTGCAGACAGGCCTGCTTCACAGGTGCCTCTCAGCAGCTTCAGGTCCACGTTTTTATCTGCTTTTCCATACTAAGAGAGGAAAAAAAAGTGCCTCTTTCCCCCCGAAGTTCCAGGATTGAATCCAATTTGCCTGCCCTAGACCACATGTTTGCCCTTGAACTGGTCACAAAGGCCTGGGGAAGTGGTTTTCTCACTGGACAGGGCTGGTCGCAAGCCTGCCTCTGAAGCTGGGGTGGAGTGGGGTGGATTTGGCATATCTGATGGTGAGGGAGAGGTGTTTTCTGTGCCTGGCTTGTATCTGTTAGTTTTACTGCTTACCAAAACACCGACAAAGCGTAGCGGCTTCAGACGGCAGCCATTTATTTTGCTTACTATTCTGTGGGCTGGCGACTGGACCTGGGCTCAGCAGGGTGGTTCTTCTGATCTTTACACAGGTGTCTGCAGTCAGCTGCTGGGCAGGTTGATGCCAGTTGGTCTAGAATGGCGACCCCTGGAACAGCTTGCCTCTGCTCCACGTCTCTGCTCATTCTCTAGCAGGCTAGCCCACACTTGTTCTCATGCCAAGCTGGTAGGCAGGGTTCCAGGAGAGTAGGAAACTTCCAGGCCTCTTGAGACCTGGGCTTGGATTTGGTATAACCCGGCTTCTGCTCTATTGTATTGGCCAAAGCACGTCGGCAAGTGTGTCCTGGTACTCTGCAGCCCAGAAGGCAGTTACTCAGTCTCCTGCCATGTGTCGGGCTTGTCCTGTCCCTCCAGGCTTTGCTTCTCCAGGAGATCTGCCTCTCTCCTTACTTTTCTCCAGATCTCCCTACCTTGTGGGTTTCACCAGCATAAAACCTTCTGCAGTGATTCCAGACTTAACTGAACCCTCAATTCTCTTGATTGGCAGTAATACTTATAGATTGCACTTACCATTTGCAAGGTACTGGAGTTGGAGCTGAACATGTCCCAAATACCCTTGCCCTCAAAAGGCCTACTTTCTAGGAAAATGGGAATAATAAACAGAGCCTCCCTCATTGAGTTATTAGGATTAAACACATTCATACACATACTAAACTTGGTATATGAGTCACAGTACATGCTCTATAAATCCAGCATGCCAAGAGTTTTATGTGATGTTTAACCCATGCTATATTCTTTTTTTTTTTTTTTTTTTTTGCGGTACTGGGGATTGAACTCAGGGGCATTCTACCTCCGAGCTATACCCCCAGCCCTATTTTTTATTCTTTATTTTGAAACCGAGTCTCACTAAGTTGCGGAGTGCCTCACTAGGTAGCTGAGGCTGGCCTCGAACCCGGATCCTCCGGTCTCAGCCTCCCGAATCCTGGGATTACAAGCGTGCGCCACCACGAACCCATGCTATATTCTTAAGGCAAATTTTCCCATCTCCTTTTACAGATGAGAAAACAGTTTCTCAGATACATTATGTAATTTCTTAAAGTCACCCAACTAATTAGCAGACTATCTGGTATCTAAATTTTAGTATCTATTTTTATTTTATTTTATTAATTTTTGGTACTGGAGGTTGAACCCAGAGGCATTC
>PVLC010012813.1:19321-43397 GCA_004027655.1 Graphiurus murinus
CGGTACTGGGGATTGAACTCAGGGGCATTCTACCTCCAAGCTACACCCCCAGCCCCATTTTTTATTCTTTATTTTGAAACCGAGTCTCACTAAGTTGCGGAGTGCCTCACTAGGTAGCTGAGGCTGGCCGCGAACCCGGATCCTCCGGTCTCAGCCTCCCGAATGCTGGGATTACAAGCGTGCGCCACCACGCCCGGCCCCAGAGGCATTCTACTAATATCTATTTTTAAATGTCACCTGAGATACTTCAATGATGGAATCAAATGACTCATGATGTCGTAATAAGATTAAAATTCTTGTTCCTTTGCTCCCTGCCTCAATTGGCTTGTCTACAAAATGGGAAGGCAGAAAGATTCATGATGGAAATCATTGGCTGTAACTGGTAGCCCAAATTTATCACAATACAATTAAAAATAGCATGCAATTGTTTATAAGAGCAAGAAGACATACAGAGGAATAGAGTCTGAGTCTATGGAAGAGAATACTTGGGCCTCACCTTGTCTTCTTTTTTTTTTTTTTTTTGCGGTACTGGGGATTGAACTCAGGGGCATTCTACCTCCGAGCTATACCCCCAGCCCTATTTTTTATTCTTTATTTTGAAACCGAGTCTCACTAAGTTATGGAGTGCCTCACTAGGTAACTGAGGCTGGCCGAGAACCTGGATCCTCCGGTCTCAGCCTCCCGAATGCTGGGATTACAAGCGTGCGCCACCACACCCGGCCCCCAGCCCTATTTTTTATTCTTTATTTTGAAACAGGGTCTCACTAAGTTGCGGAGTGCCTCACTAGGTAGCCGAGGCTGGTCAAGAACCCGGATCCTGCGGTCTCAGCCTCCCGAATGCTGGGATTACAAGCATGCGCCACCACGCCCAGCTTCACCTTGTCTTCTTCTGTAGAAAGTAAGCTGAGATTTCTGTTTCTGGACCATGTCTTGACTGGGAAATTTTGATCCTATCACTAGGTCTTTGGATGCTTCTGCTGGGACTCCTCAGACCTCAGCATAAAAGGGTCAGTCTGCGTTGGGCCAAATGGCCCCTCTGGTTCTTGGGGCTTGACAGGGCCCAATGGTATTTGTTGACAGCTGAGTAGATCAGGTCAAACAGGTTGATTTAGGGACTGGGCCGGACAGATCAAAGCAATATGCAAACTGGAGCAGTGAGTGTTTCATTAATTGCCCTTACTAAGTGTTTACCAGATGTCAGGTATAGAGTGAAGGACTTCATGTGCATTTTATTCTTTATTACTTATGCTGCCGCAGAGTTAGTACTTGTAGTTGGAGAAATGGAAGCTCACACAGATACTAAGTGGTGGAGCTATATGTTTTATACTTTAAAATTTTTGTCACAAAACAGGACTGCTTCAAAATCCTTGAGCTTAGATCAGAATCAGACTCCTCTCAATTCCTCCCCATGGATCTAGCAGGATTCAAGTGTCCTTTGCAGCAGAACTCGCGTTGGTAGACAGAAGGCGGCCCCCAAAGATGCCCACATCCGAATCCTTGGAAATGATGAATATGTTACCCCAAGTGGTAAAGGGGCTTTTTCAGATGTGATTACATGAAGGGTTTGGAGAGATGAGCCTGGGTTATGTGGGTGGCCCGTGTAATCACAGGGTCCAGTAAGAGGGAGGCAGGAGGTTCAGAGCCACTGAGAAATACAGGCAGCCTCTGGAAGCTGGAAGAGGCAAAGGAACAGCTTCTCCCTGAGAGCTTCCAGAAGGAATGCAGCCTGCGAGACCTGATTTTAGCCCTGTCAGACTTGTTTTGGATTTCTGACCTCCAGAACTGTAAGCTAATAAATATGTGTTGTCTCAAACCATTACGTTTGAGGTAATTGGTTATGGCAGCTGTAGGAAACCCATACACCTTTCCGCATGTACTGTTGAACATTCTAAACTTTGAACCTGCCAAGACTCCTTCTCCTTCGTGACCCAGTAGCCTTTAAACAAGGGCAATGGTCCTCCTTGACTCACTTCTGGGAGGATCTGGGCTGAGTTAGGTTTCCATTGGTGGGGATGTTTTTTATTTTTTATTTTTTTTGGTACTGGGGATGGAACTCAGGGGCATTCTACCTCTGAGCTATACCCCTGGTCCTATTTTTTATTCTTTATTTTGAAACAGGTTCTCACTAAGTTGTGGAGGGCCTCACTAGGTAGCTGAGGCTGGCCTTGAACCCAGATCCTCCCGTCTCAGCCTCCCAAATGATGGGATTACAAGTGTGCGCCACCACACCCGGCTTGGGGATGGTTTTGCACTGAATCATCCAGTCATTCAAGGCTGAGCTTCTGACCCCTGACTCTATGAGCTAGACAGACGACCTATTGGCTGGATGTGTATGTGTGTGTGTATGTGTTGGGGGGCAATCTGAACCAATGGCATTGAGTGCTTTTATTTTCTTAATACATTCTGCTTCTGCTTGTGGACAGAGAGACCCCCGGAGCAGATGGCACTATCTAGGAACTAACTCATGAGCTGTCCTTTTCTGCCACAGGTGGCAGCCATGAGTGGAAGTTGGGACTCCCACATCAAAGAACAACTAATACTTGCTGGCTACTCCCAGTGAGCTCCTCTCATTTGCCCTTGCCAGTGAGCCTAAGAGGAGGGTTCTGTGATCATCCCTATCTTACAGATGAGGAAAGTGAGACTTGCAGAGGTCGATGGGTCAAACAGCAAGTAAATGAGGAGCCAGGACTCCAACCTGGCTTCCCAATGCCCGCGCCCCAGCCCTTCTCTGAAGTGCTTTGCTGTCATCCACATGGGCTGGAGGAGCATGAGTGGGCTCTCCATAAGCATTTACTGACCAGATGAGTGAAGGACTCCGAGGCCAGGAGCAGCAGCTGTATGGAGCCCCATCCAGATGTGGCAAGGTGGACAGTAAGGCATTGGCCCCTGCAGGTGTAAAGATCTCCTGGCACTTGCTTAGTCTACCAGTGTCCCATATCTGGACTCCTGGGCAGGTCCAGCTGCATTCTTTTTTTTTTTTTTTTTGGTAACTGGGGCATTCTACCTACCTCTGAGCTATACCCCTAGCCCTATTTTATTTATTATTTTGATACAGAGCCTCACTAAGTTGCTGCGGCTGGCAGTGAACCTGCAATCCTCCTGTCTCAGCTTTCTAAGTACTGGGATTACAACTGTGCCCGGTTGCATTCTTGTTGAATTTGCCTGCATCCTCTTTGCCAGGATCTGTAGGTGACACGTGTGTGTCGGGGAGGGCAGGAGACTCTCAGCGTGTTGCTTTCCCCTGGGGCTTCCCTCGCCCCATCTTTAGATGCTCTAAAAAACCCACCTTGGATAGATGTTGGGTGCAGACTTGTTTGTTTCATCTCTTCCTCCCTGGATCTGGAAGAGAGTTGGGGGGAGAGTGTGAAAATGGAGATAAAATTAGTGTGAAGCTGCAGGGGGAGCCCATATGGCCTTTGCCTGCCTGGAGATCACCGGCGTCATTACCACCGCACTGGCAGATTGTGTGGCTGTTTCCTGCCTTTTGCTTGCCTTTATGTCTTGGCTTTTGCAAGAGAAAGAGATGAGAATTTACCACTGATGAGCCTCACGCCATATGATGAATAGAAAGCAAGTGACCTCAGCCGTCTCCTCCCTCCCTCTGTCCCTCTGTCCCCAGGAGCGACTTGTCAGCTTTCGTGATCTTCCTCACCCAGCCAGTCCGTATGGGATGATGCCGCCTTATTAAATTGCCTCACGGCTGCCGTGTGACACTTTTGGTTTCCCTCCTCCTGAAATCGCCCTCAAGTTATGACTTCATTTGCGGCGGTGGTCAGAGCAGGGCAATTCTATTGATTTTCCTTCTTTTGTTCTTGGTTTCTCTATAAATTAATTGGGTCTAACCATGTTCACCATCCCATATTTGGGGGAGAATTCAACTTTCAGTGCTTAACCGAGGGTTTTCGATTGGAACGGTCGGATTCCAGCAGTGCTGAGACTTCAGGCTGACACCAAGTTCTGTTTCAGTGGTGTTTTGTTTTTCATTCTACAGAACATTCCTGGCTCCAGATGTTTTCCCTACAGACTTTCCAATGCTGTGGGAGTGGTCCCCCATGGAAGTCTCCTTGGTGATCTGAGATTTGGAGGGATTCGGGGATGGGAGGTTCAGGGAAGCTCTGGGGACTTGGCACCATCTCACGCAGGGTCACTGGAAATGGGCTCTGCTGATTTGGCCTTGCGCTGCCTGCACACAGCACACAGGGCCACACTGGGTCTGTAGGAGCAGGCACCCCGCTGCAGGGTCCCGGGAGGGCTTGCTTTCCCTGGGGAACCAGAGCCAGCGAGCAATCATGTGGTCCAAGGTCAGGAGTTTGTGCTGGGCTCAGTTATCCAGGAGCCCATGAGAGCCAGGGCTGAAGTATGGGCTATTTTGGGTTGTGTGGTGGCAGTTCTGTGGTGTGTGTGTGTGTGTGTGTGTGTGTGTGTGTGTGTGTGTGTGTACACATGTTCAAAAGTGCTTCTAAGGATCACTTCCAGCACTATAGCACTAGAAATGTCCTGTTTTTGCCACTGCCTTCTGAAAGAGAAGTGGCAGAAGCCGTTGGTCCTTGAGTGGCGTTAACTGAGGAGGTGGTTTGTGGCTGCAGGGGGGACCTGGCACAGGCTGGCTCTAGGTCCCGCTGCAAGACGCCTCCTCCCTCTTTGTGTCACCTTATCCCTCACCCTCCCCTTCAGAGTTTCCTTGTGACTCTCCTGGGCAGGACGTGGAGGGGCCCATGCCTACCGGTATGCTTTGTTGAAATGCTGGTGTGCTCCCAGGGACAGGTGCATGGCTCCTGGCAGGCTCTGCAGGAGGGAGCCGAGGGCCGTGTCAGCTGGTCAGCAATCGCTGTGGCCAAACAATGCCATGCTCCTTGGACAGGGTGACTCTCTAGGCTGCATGGAGCCTTCCACACTCTTTCTTCTAGCTTTCTTATTTTGGTACTAGAGATTGAATGCAGGGGCATTTCTACCTCTGAGTCATACTCCTGGCCTCTTTTATTTTTATTTTGAAATGGGGTCTTGAAAGTTGCTGAGGGTCTTGCTAAGTTGCTGAGGCTGGCTTCGAACCTACAATTCTCTTGTCTCAGCCTCTCAAGTACTGGGGTTACAGGCGTGTGCCACCTTGTCCAGTCTGGCCTTTCTCCTAACTTTCCCATTGCTCCACCTGACCTGCTGGTGACGGGTGGCAGGCATCTCTGCAGTGCCCGCCTGTGCTGGGGCCAAGGCCATAGCCCACCAGCAGAGTGAGGCGGTGTGTATTGGTGGGAAATGAAGTTCTATGAACTGAACTCTGCTGACCTGAATTCTGTTTCCCATTTGCTTTGTGACTTTAGTTAAATTCCTCTGCCTCTTTGAAGCTCAAGTTTCCCCATCTATTAAGATTAGAGTGAGTGTATGCAAATGGTGGCCCAACAAATGCTCAACAAATGACTCCATATTATTGAAGCTATGATGCTACCTTTGTTGGAGCTGCCATTACACCATCTGAGGGGTCTTCCGCATGGAAGAACCTGATGCCAGCTTAGGAGGCCCTGCGCCAGGCTCCATAACTTGCGCTTTCATCCTCGGCATGGGCTGACAGGTTGATGTGGTCCTTGCAGGGCTCCCTTAGAGCACCAGCCCCTCCTGCACTGCCTCCGTGTCAGTGAAGGGGCTGGCAGGGCATAAGCACAGAGCACAGGCTGCCGGGGCAAACCTTCAGGACAGCATATCAACATTTATTTGTAGGTCTTGGAGGGAGACAGCAGCCCCAGGCAGCCAAGAAGGTCCTGGTGGAGTCAGCGATAGTGAATAGGGGGCAGTGGCATGGACGGGGCGGGGCGGGGGAGAGGCCAGGTGACATTAGCATGTTGGAGAGTTGGGATATCAGCAGAAAGCAGCAGATTCAAGTGGAATAAGCTGAAGAGTGTTTGATAATGCTACTATTAGAAAATGTGGGCAGGGGAGTATACAGGGAGTAGTGTAGAACCTGGGGCTAGGTCGGGGAGCGGGAAGGTCACTGGCTGCCACACGCGAGCAGTGATCACCAATGGATGGGGGCCTTTGTCCCACCATGATCCAACAAGGAGGGGGTGAGAAGAGGTCCCCATCCCTCTCTTCCTCCTCACTGATCTGCTGGCACCTGCCCTTGGCCCAGGCCACCAGATGCAGAGGGCGGGCGAGGGGCAAGAGGCTGGACTACAGGGCAGACTGCCATGGCACTGAGCAGGGAGAACGGTGGGGCAGAGTCAGGGGCGGGGATAGGGGGAGAGAGCCGGCATGGAGATGCATGAGGGAGAGGGGATGCAGCTCTGAGGGGAGAGTGGAGGCTGAGGACATTTAGGGGCGCAGGGCTAAAGAGTTTCAGTTACCGAGGGGACCCAGACAGAGGCAGGGAGGCTCAGCGATTAATATCCTGGACTCAGGGAGGTGGATGGGGGTGAGATCTTACCCTATCTCCTGTGGTTTTTGAGTAAGCTGTATAACCTCTCTGAACCCCAATTTCCTTATCTATAAAATAGAGACAATATACTGACTTTCATAGTGGGGTACAGTGAGATCCTCTAGTACAAGGTGCCTGGTACCCTGTATAGGTGCAGTAAGTAAGTAAATTACAGAGAGAGGAGTTTACATGAAAGAGAGTGTCTTCCTACATGTGAGAATGTATGAATGTATCACCTTGAATTTCACTATGACGTATAATTACATTGTTAATAAAAAAAGTTATTGTAGAAAAAAATTGGTGTAAATAAGTGGATAGAGTGGCAAGATTAACTGCAGAGGCGTTCTGGTGTGGAGTGTCTAAGAGCCTGGAACTTGAGATAAGACCACCTGGTTTAAATCCTGACCTGCCCCCTACTAAGTGCCATTGGCCTGTGGCGCCAGCTCTCTGAGCCCTGGTGTCCTCATCTGTGTGACAGTACAATGACAGCATGTCTCCTGGGATAGTCATGAAGAAGAAATGCCTTCCTGTTGCCTGCACTTGGGTTGGTGCTGGCCCACAGTGGGGCGCCTGGGTGTCATGGTTGTTATTAAGTGTCAGCGGCAGACACCCCCGTGAGCCGTGAGCCGGGACGCTGCTCCCCAGGAGCTCGTGGCCAGGCCCAGGAGCTGCATTTAGAGAGATCCTATTCACCTGAGGCCATGTGACTACTTACAAAGTAGTCAGAGGCATCCTCACAGGGCTGGAGTGGGGACTGGAGGACTTTGAGGAGGGCTGAGAAGACAAAATAAAACCAATACCACCCAGAGCTGACTGCTTCTGTCTGGTGAAGACAAAAATCATCAAATCTGTCTGCCCAAAGCATTGCTTCTGCCCTCCCCTTACAGCCTCTGGTACAGTCTGTACTTATCCAGGCCCAAACTCAACTTTGGGGAGGTTCTTGCTTCTTATATCTGTCAGTCAGAGACAACTCCCCACCCAGCTGCTCTGCGAGTGCCTATGGAGCCCTTAAACCGCGGGAAGTTGTGGAGACCCTTCTACCCTTGCCATCCCCCTGGACCTGAGAGGCAAAGACAGGTTAGAAGTCAGAGGAAGCCGGCGGGTAGAGGTCAGGGGCTGCCAAGAGGAGAGGAGCCGGGGAGCTGGATGTAGGCGGAGGTGGAGGCCGCCTTGATGAAATTAACTAGAACCCTGTGTGTCTGGCAACTGGCAGATTCTTTGGGTAAGATAAGTGGAACCCTCTGCAAGGTAATTATTAGCGAGCATAAATTCCCCAGATAACCTGTCCTCGGAAGAGATATTGATGGCTGAGGGGCCTGTGCTCGAGGCCACTCTCCCTCGGTATTGACTCAGGTCTCCCGCCTGCCTCCCTCTCCCCCTCCTCTTCCTCCTTCTTTGCTTCTTCCTCATCCAGCTGCCCTGCCTGTCCCTCCCCTCCACGGACCATAGCCTCCCGTGCACATTAGCTCTCCTGGAGCTTTCTGTTTGCTTGCGTCCTGGCTCTCTTGGTGACCGAGATGCAGAACACAGCGGGGGCCCTCGTGCATCCCTGCAGTCCAGGAGGATCTCTGGTCCAGGTGCAGCCTCCATGGGGAGGAGTTTCCTGAGGATAGGAGGCCTTGATGTGCTTGGTCCAGGACTCTAGAACGAACATGTGCATGTTAGTCAGGGCCAGGCGCTGTGAAGTTGGGACTGTACCTTGTCCCAGGAATGGAGAGACTATAGGTCAGGTACTTGGCACAGGCAGGTGGTAGGAGGTACCTGTCAGCACAGCTCTCTCCTCTCGTGCTCCTTTCTGAAGTCTTCTCTCTCTGGAGCCTGTGAGCCCACACTTTGGCTGATATTTTCCAAATATTTGCTTGCCAAGTATAAGAAGAGACAGAAGGCTGTGCATGTGCAAATGGCCACCAGAGGCAGCCTGTCCTATCCTGTCCCAAACCATTCAGTTCTGGCCCCAGAATTGCACCCCGACTCTTGACCAAGCTGGACCTGCCTTCCTTAGAAGCCCGCTTACTGCCATCACTGCCCAGGTCTGTGTGTGTGTCACCTCCCTTTGACTCCAAACAGCTTACCAAGTGGGGAGAGGGACCTCATCATTTATCAGCCAGGCCAGGGCACTTTGGGGAAGGAATATTTTGGTGCAGTAATAATTACGCTGGCACCTTGATGTGAACCACGACTATTCCATGCAAACTGAGTCCTTGGCATGAAAAATCTCACCTGAGATGACGCCGAGACACACCAGGCTCTCCAGCTCGTTCCATTCTAGAGATGGCTCAGTGGGACTTAGAGACCAGCCCCGGGCGCACCCCTGCTGGCCAGGGGCCCAGAGAACTTGAGACACTTGCTGAACACCCAGAGTGACTGTTCTGACTTCAGCCTGGAACCCAGGTTTCTGATTTGCCCCCTCGGGCCATCAGGGACAAGCCCTGGTGCTCCAGTCTCTGGGGTGACAGAATGTCCTTCACAGAGCAGCAGCGGGCTGGATGCTTCTGAGAGCCAGACTACAGATTCCTTTCTGGAGAGGAGAGGGATGGCGAGGCAAGGTGAGGAGGTGCAGGAGGAGAAGGAGCCGGCCCAGAGCCCCTCCTACAGCAGGCTCTTCCTGAGAGCTTTGTTTGGAGTATAGGGACAGGCGGATTTGGGCAGCACCTCTTTGACAGAGCGTGTGAGCCCTTGGAGGACACCCAGGGAGAGGGCAGTGCTCTCCATTCTCCAGCCTCCTCAGCGATGGCCTTAAACTCAATGGGAGGAAATTAGGGACTCGCGACTATAAGAGGCTCCATCTCGTCCATTGGCTGACAGCATTTCCTAAATGAAAAAGGGCTTTCCAGGGAGCCTGGGAAAAAAATTAATTTTCAGTGATGAGTTTTGCTTGCTGTACTTAACTATAATTATTAAATAGATAGGGTGAGCTAGTGCTTGTTTTCCTTATTATTAGCTGTATTTATGGGGTTTTATTAAGTTGTACCAAGCTGAGATAATTGTAAAACTATCTGCTTAAGCTGTGGGACTCATAGGTTTTCTATTTTTTTTTTTTCCCTTCGTTCTGAAGGTGGAATGTTTTCATTATTCAAGGCTTGGGCTATCAACTGGGAGCTGGCAAACTTTTTCTGTCAAGGTCCGGATGGTAACTCTTCCAGGATTTGCAGGCCATGCGCTCTGTTGGGGCTGCAGTAGTCCCCCCTCATCTTTGGGGGTTACATCTCAAGATTAGGAGGTACTTGGAGCTGCAGGTAGTATTGAACCCTCTAAGTACCATGCTTTTTCCTGTACATACATATATACCCATGATAAAGTTTAATTTATGCGTTAGGCACAGTAAGAGATTAACTGCAGTAACGAATGATAAAGTAGAACAATTATAGTGTATGCCGATACCATGCCGGTCAACCCGACAACTGAGAGGGTTACTGAGTGTGGTGGCTGCTGAGCTACGGGCTGCTGGCACCTACAGGGGCATGTGAGAAAAAGTGATGACTCATGTCCCAGGCAGACAGAGCAGGTCCACAAGAGGGTTCATCATGCAACTCAGAATGGTGTGAAATTTAAAACTTATGAGTTATTCATTTTTGGAATTTTCATTGCATATTTTTGGACCATCATTGACCATGGAAAACAAAACCACAGATAAGAGGAACTATTTTTCTTTTCTTTTTGTACTGGGGGTTGACTTAGGGATGTTCTACCTCTGAGCTACACCCTACCCCTATTTTATTTTTTTATTTTGAAACAGAGTCTCACTAAGTTGCCAAGGTTGGCTGCGAACCTGCCATTCTCCTGTCTCAGCCTCCCAAGTACTGGGATTACAGGTGTGGGCCATGATGCCCAGTTAATGGAGACTAATGAACTCAGTTTGGCCATTGTGGCAAGAAGGCAGCGACAGACAATATGTGAATGAATGGGCAGGGCTATCTTCCAATAAAACTTTATTGACAAAAATTTGTGGTGGGCCAGATGTTGGCCCAGAGTCCAGGAGTCTGGACTGAAGATCTAATCCCAGCTCAGCCTCTGTGTGATGGGGAGGTCGCATCACCTCTTTGATAATTGTTTTTCTTTGCAATAAACCCAGGCATCAGACCAGACAGTCTCTAGCATGCTAGGATGCCTCAGAATGACTCTGTAGTGTGTGACAACCTGGCATTTCTCTTTTCCTCCCTCAAGCAGATGTTGAGAAGCACGGGGCCCTAGAGCCAGTGCCCCTTGTTCACGCTTAGGATGCATTTGGTTTCTAAACTGCATTTGTATTCTAACTATATTTTGTATTTCTCTGATGGCATCTTTTCAAGAAGTACCATCATCAGCCTTCTTCCTGAGTTACTGAGAGGTGGCTCTGTAACAGGAAAGTTTATCTCTGGGCTATGTGGCAGTGTGGGAAACTGAGGCCAGAAGATGAGAAACAGCTAAGATTTTCCAGCAAATATATAATGTGAAACCGAGTGCCAAGAAAAGTAGTGTTGTCCAGGTTATTCTAGTTCTTAACAGTGCCGTGCATATCCCTGGGCAAATCACTCAGCTTGCAAATCTGTATGGTGGGAAGTGAGGTGATGGTGTGGGGTTGGAGGAGGATAAAATGAGATGATACTTGTAAAGTGCTTAGAACAGAGCCTGGCACCCGAGTAAGTGCTCAAGCAGTGTCAGTCATGCACCGTTATTATCATTGCTACTATCCTGCCATCTTCTAAAACTATGTTGGAGTGTCTCTTCCGCATTTGTGTGTGTGTGTGTGTGTGTGTGTGTGTGTGTGTGTGTGTGTGTGTGTCTTTGGTACTAGGGATTGAAGCCAAGGACATTCTACCCTGAGCTATACCCCCAGTTCAATTTTTTCTTTTGAAACAGGGTCTCCCTAAGTAGCTGAGGCTGGCCTTCAACCTGTGATCCTCCTGTCTCAGCCTCCCAAATACTTGGATTACAGACATGTGCCACCATGCTTGGCTTCTTTCTCATTTTTATACCAGATGCATCTTCAGCTTTTGGATTGGAAACTTGGGCTGAACGCTTTACTCCTGACCTGTATGTTAAGTGACTCTCAATGAGGTGGAAGCGTGGGGAAAGAAGCTGGTGGCAGGAAAAGGCAGGCAAGGGAAGGGAGCCTGGGAGCTTGGGAAAATAGGTTCATGAGGAAGGGGGAAGGTCAGATTCTAAATTCAGCCAAGCTTCTTGATAGTTTTTGGGATCTACAAAACGTGGAACGTGGCAGGCCAAGGAAGGTTCTCTAGTAGGAGCCTACCAAGAGAAGTTGGGGAGCTGCTCAATCTGGTGGCAGGTTAAATGAGACCCTGTGTGTCTTTGTTTGGTCAAATGTCCCTGAGAAGGGCTGTGTGGAGATCACGGGGTGTGCAGGGCATTGGCTTCTGCAGGCTGATTTTAACCAGCTCTGACAGGAGGGCAGAGGCCCCCAAGTGAGGTCAGGACCACAAATCCCATCTCAGCAGGTGCCTGATGGGGAGCCAGTGCCCTCTGGGTGACCTTCAAGTTCCCATTGATTTCCTGTCAAGCAGCTTCCCCACCCCTGGCCCGCTTCGGCCCCTGGCACCACCCATGGGCTCAGGGCTCTGCTAGAGATGTGGATCTGCTCTCTGGGAAAGAGCCCGCAGGAGAGGTTAATTTGGAGGGAGGTCCTTGAAGGGAAACGCGACAGGCACATTGGAGACCGTCTTTCCTCCGGCACGGCTAGCTGATGGTGAAAGTATCAGGCCTGCGATGTCCCTTTTGGGTACAAGTGAGGAGGCAGCCATACAAGTCTCTTTGCCTGTGCTGGGGCCTCTCAGCAGCTCTGACTTCTAGAAGGTCCGCTAGAGGGCCAGACTCCTGTGCCATCCACCACCTCCTGTTGCAGTTGGGCCTACCTAGATCTTCTGGTGATTTCTCTAGGGATACCTGTTGAGCATTTCCTGCATGCCAAAGCCTATGTTGGGTGCAGGGGATCCCAGGAGACGTGGACCCTGCTCTTGTACAGCTCAGGATCTAGTTGTGTAGAGACAATCTGCATGCAAAGAGAAGAATTGTGAGGGAGGTAATTGTTATGTAAAAAATGAAATAGGAAGAGATAGGACAGGAGTGGGATGAGGTGGACTGCTCTAGATAGGGAAAGTCAAAGAAGAATTCTCTGGGGAGAAGTCGACTGGGAGAAGATCTTGGAGAAATGTATGCCAGGTGGATGAGTCGGCATATGCGAAGGTCTTGGGGTGAGGTCAGCTTGGGACACTAGAGGAACAGAAAACAGTGCAGTGAGGATGGAGCCCAGTGGGCAAGGGGGCCAGGGGGCAGAGGAGAAGGGGCAACACAGGTAGGAAAGGTGAGCCCGGCCAGACAGTCTGGGGGCCCATAGTGTGGGAGGGAGGTTGGATTTTATTCTGAGCACAGCGAGAAGATATTGGAGGGATTTAAGGAGGAAAGAATGTCATGGTCTAATTTCTGTTCTAAAAAGATCACTTGGGCAGCTGTATAGAAAATTGACTATAGGAGAACTTGTTTTCTGTGACTGTGTTAAATGCCAGGCCAATATTCCCTTTGCTGGGGAGAGCAGCAGAGAGGCCGATGTATTCCAGCAGCAGAGAAGAGGGCTGAGGCTGTTTGTCTAAGCGTGGTCTCTCATCAATGGTCTGCTTCTGCGGTGATCACACCCAGGGGACAACATCCAGGTGCCCCCCTCACAGCTGAGGTTTCAGACAGGACTCAGTCTACAAACCGGGGAAACAAAAATTCTTTCTCAATCAATGAAGTTTCTGTGATGGGCGTGTGTTTTCCTTCAAGGTATGATTCACTCTAGATAAAGCAGGATTTTTTTTCCCCCTTTTGAAAGTTGGTTGCATTCTATGCATTTTTTTAGCCTCCAGAGGAGAGATTTATTTAGTCGCATGTGGATGCCATCCAAAGGCAAACCTTGGATACAAGAGAAGTTACAGTCTCCTTGCTCCCTGCCCAGCCCCCACCTCCACTGTTTACCGGAAGGAGTCACACTTTTCTCTTGCCTCCAGCCTCCTGTCCTTGGCAGCCCCTTGACTCCAACCCTGAGATGCGTATGTCATCAGAACACCCATGGCAGCTCAGAAATCATGGCTGGGTTCAGTATAAATTCCGTCTTGCTTAGGTAGCTTTGCATAATAAGTCCCTGGAAAGTCCTCACCAGGGTAGATGTTGGAAAAGAGATTTATTGGGCGTAGATGGCTTCAGCATCAGACCGAGTGGCATTTAGGTCACGATGGGGGTTTAGGGTTCAAATGCTTTGTCTGAGGTAACTTTCACAGGCATACCTTGACCCCAGTATGTCCTGCCTGGGATGTTATGAAGGTCAGAGCTACAGACAGAGTGAGGAAGAACATCAGGTCTTCTCCATGCATGTGCCTTGGCCAGGCCTCTTGGATATTTTGTTAGGGATGAGGGCTTCTGGGGGATTAGTCTGCTACAGGTTAGTACTGCCAGGTCAATTCATGCCAGCTGCCTGAACGTTTTCCAATAGGAACAAAGGCAGCGGAATTAAACCAAGCCAGCCAGCTGGGCTTTCCAGGTTGGCCATTAAAACATGGTGGCCAAGCTGGGCATGGTGGTGCACACTTGTAATCCCAGTACTTAGGAGGCTGAGACAGGAGGATTGTAGGTTTATGGCCAGCCTCAGCAGCTTGGCAAGGACCTCCATAATTTAATGAGAACTTGTTTCAAAATAAAAAAAATAAAATAGGGCTGAAAGTGTAGCTCAGAGACAGAATGCCCCTGGTTCAATCCCCAGTAAACACACACACACACACACACACACACACACACACACACACACACACACACACACCCGACATGGTGGCCAGACAGGGTCCTATTGCTCATGCCCTTGTTGTAGAAGTGAGGGAGCCCTCTCTAGAAAGTGAGCCTACTATTTTCAGAGTCACCAGGGGACATGAGATGTCCGAATCATATTCCAAACCTCCAGAATTGAAATCTCACAGCTGCCCACTCCCTATTGATTTCTCTCATAAACCTGAGTTCGAGAGCTGTGCCTTGACCGTTCTCTTGGAGAGTGGGGTGACGGCATCTTGACAAGCTCAGAAGGGTGGTCCCTGCATCATCCGAGGAGGAGCTAGCTCTCCTGGGCGGTCTGAGGTCAGCACGGTGTTCAGTGAGCTTCTCATAAGGTTCAGAGAAGGGGATTGTCTGGTGTGTGACATCTTTCAGGGAGGCATAGATTTTGTGGATGAAGAAATAAAAAAGAGCTGAAGAAGCCAGGCGTGGTGGCGCACGCTTATAATCCCAGCATTTGGGAGGCTGAGACAGGAGGATCCAGGTTCGCGGCCAGCCTCAGCTACCTAGTGAGGCACTCCGCAACTTAGTGAGACCCTGTTTCAAAATAAAGAATAAAAAAATAGGGCTGGGGGTATAGCTCGGAGGTAGAATGCCCTGAGTTCAATCTCCAGTACTACAAAAAAAAAAAAAAAAAAAAAAAAAAAAAAAGAGCTGAAGAGACCCTTTTTAAGGAGATGGGGAAATTCGGTTGGATATGATCTTGGAGGGTAGCTATTTTCAGTCCAGTCCTGTGCCCCTGAGAAGTAGTCCTACACCTTCAGGCTCACCCCACACTCCTGGAGAAAGAGCGTCCCACGCACCTCTTGACTGACTCTGGAGATGGCATGGCGTTTCAGGTGAGCCATGTTTATTACATGACTGCACATTCCCAGTGCTGTGTGTGGCTAGGGAGCAGACAGGCAGACACCCACTATCTAACTGAGTGGGGAGAGATAAGGAAGGTGGCAGAGACAAGCAAAACTCACGTGAGGCAAATAGGTAGCTCATAGAAGGCAGAGAGCAAGGTCTCTCAGCAGGGGGAAACCAGGAGGCTTCCTGGAAGAGGCAAGACGTCAGCCAGCCTTGAACTGGCTAAGATCCGCCAGGCCGAGGACAGCAGGCAGAGTCCAGGTGGGAGGAAGGGCATGATATTTTGTCGGGGTCCAAGGTCAGGGCTGTCTGTTTCACGGAAGTCAGATGAGGATTGGTGAATTGATTGATTCATTCATGCACTCATCCTTCAACCCAACACAGCAGGCTCTGTACTGGGCTTTGGGATCGAGCAACAAAGGAGCCAGATGCAGGTTGGCTGCAGGGAGGAGGACTGCTGGGACCATCGTGCACCAGCCAGTCTGCTCTCTCACGCCTGAGTTTCAGCCTCAGCGATCTGGCTGCCTTCTGCTTGGGACAGAGCTTTGAGTGTGGCTTCTGACAGCTTCAAAGTCACTGCCGTAGCCAGTGTTCCATGGATGTGTGCCACATGGAGAGGACCAGCCTGCTCAGGCAGAGTTATTGCCACAATGTGGCAGAAAATACTGCTCTTTGGGGGAAGGAAAAAGAAATGACTATTGATCTTAGGCATTCACGTGTGTGTGCCAGAGGTCCTAGCTCATTAAGTCCCCTGCACACCTGCAGTGGAGGTGCTGTTACACAGTGCAGGTGGGAGGATTTGGCCTCAGGGAGGGTCAGCACCTTGTGCAGGGTCGTGCGGCCAGGGAGCGGTGGAGCTGGACTCAGACCTGCCCGGTACCTGGCCTTTCCACTCCACCCCAGAGCACAGCTCTGTGGAGCCTTGCAGCCTGGCAGAGGAACTGGGGCATCACTGAGAGCCAGCTGGAGTTCTATACTGAGGAGGGAAAGACTTAAGACTGGGTTTGAGGGAGATTTCTTTTGGCCAGGATGGATAAGGGGAGATGTGGAGCAGTTGTAGTCAGGAGACAGCTGTGGTAACCCCCAGGTGCAGGGTGAGGAGGACAAACCCAGAGATTGTGGACGTGCTCTCATTTCCCCCCTAAAGTTGCAAGCAGACAGCCACGCACACTAACTCATAAACCTCCAAGAGCCACAGACCCTGAAGACCGCACATGCATGTCACCTGTGCTTCATGGCTCTGTTGAAACTCCTTAGGTGAGTGGGATATGAGCTCTTATCAAGTGCAATGCAACAAAAGGCATTTGGTACCTACTGTGTGCTAGACTCTGTGCTGGATGCTGGGCTGAGTCAGTAAAAAGCCTGCACCACTCCATGCCATCTGCATGGAAGCTGGTGTGCATGGCACCCTGGGGCTGTCCAGTGCCCGGCCTGAGTGGCTATGTGCAGCGGCCCTGCAGATGTGGTCTCTGCCCTTGTGGGGTTTATAGTCTCATAGGGAAGATATATGTTAACCTTTGAATTGAGTTGAAGTCAACATTATTAATAGTGCTGTTATTGTTGTCTTTCTTGGAAGAAGGGAAGATGCGGGGGGGAGGAAGGAGATTGGGATCTCTCTCACATTGTCCTTAGCCTTCCCTATCTGGAACATCCAGAGACAGAATTAGTCAGCTCTGGCTGCTGTGACAAAAAAAAACCTCTAGACTGGGTGGGTTAAACAACATTTATTTCTCACAGTTCTGGGGACTGGGAAGTTCAAGTTCAGGGTGGCAGCATGGTCAGGTTCCTGGTGAGACTTCCTGGCTTGCATATATGATTGCCTTCTTGTAATACCCTCATATGAGAGAGGAAGGAAGGGAAGAAGGAAGGAGAGAGAGAGAGAGAGAGAGAGAGAGAGAGAGAGAGAGAATCATGTGTCTTATTATATAAGCCCTTATCCCACTATAAGAACCGCATCCTCAGCTCCTCATGACCTAATTACCTCCCAAGGTTCCATCTGCAAATACTGTCGCATGGGGCACATGGGGGTCAGGGCTTCAACATAGGAGTTTCTTTGTATGGCTGGCAACCCAGCTCACTCTATAACAAACACTAAACTTGGTTGTCTTTTCAGGGCCCACTTTAGGGACAGTACATCTTCAAGGAAAATAAAATGGCTCCCCACCTTGTCAGATATTGCCCCCAGCTTGCCCATGAATATAAACATGAAGCCAGAAACATAGCTTTCCATGCCACGGTTGGAGTTCATGTTTAAATGCAGACAGCAGGAAGTTAGCATGTTGGTGCGGGTGAGCTTTGTGTGTTTGTGGGCAGCTGTGGAAGTGCGGGCAGCTGGGTGAGACAGTAGGAAAACCAGTGCCTGCAGAGCAGAGGCACCAGCAGAGAGAGGAGGGACCAGAAATCCTGGCACGGGCCAGGGCTTCTTATCTTTGTTCATGCACACAAATAGCAGGCCCAGGCCCTGTTTTTATAGCAAAGGAGGACTTGCGGCCATATAGTGGGATGGAGAGAAAAGGATAACTCCCTGAGAAAGGCCAGAACTCGGTGCCAGGTGGGGTAAAGGCAAGGGAGGGGGGTCATGGACCACCAGATGGGCAGGTGGGGAGTAGGGTTGTCCCAGGTGCTCTGTCCCCACTTCTAGAAGAATGGAGGCTCAGGGAGGGAACAGGCCTCGGGCAGAAGACGAGGAGTTTGCTTTTGGACGTGTATTTGAAGTATGGCAGGACACCTGTCCTTGGGTCTGAAGGTAGAGCCAGAAGGACAGTGAGGTGGAGGGACCTGGGTGTCTGGCTGGACAGTGGGACCTCAGCATCATCTCAAGGCGGGAGACGTGGAAGCTGAGTGAGTGGGTGATGGCTCAAGACCGGAGGCTGGAAGAGGAGGCGCAGAGGGTCCTGGAGCCGGTGTGATAGGCTCTGAAAGTCACATTTGGAGCTTAGTTGGCGGTCATTTGGGACAAGCATCATTTTTCCCAGTCTGAGTTGTCTTTGACCCGCTGACCCCCATCTCCCCACAGATGTGCTCAAGAAAGGTTGCTGGAAGTCTTGTGTAGGGATGTCCAGCTGTCAGAGCTTGGCTGGCTCGAGTACTCCGGGTGAGCCGCCCCTCGCCAAGTCAGCTAGAACCAGGCAGCCCATGCTGCTTCAACCAGTGGGCCCTGCAGAGCCAGCAACTTGTCCTGCTGGCCCTTCCCACGTCTGATCGCAGCCTTGAGTAGCCTGCAGTCAGCTGTCAATGAACACATCATTCTGCCCTGCCTCGAGCCGGCTTCCTCCAGCCCTAGACATCGATCATCCCCTGGTCATCCTGCCCCTGTTTGGAGCAGACAGGCTGAGGCTGGCCCAGGCCTGACCCAGCCCTGGGGCACACTGGTCACAGCTCCACAAAATGAGTCATTTGCTGTCAGCTTGTCCCAGTTCCCTCTGTCCCATGCAACTTTAATGCAAATGTCACCTCTGGGATCCTATCCTTGTGGGATTTTTTTTTTCTAGAAATACTGTGTTGGAAAGGACATTTGTCCCCTCTTCTGTTTAAATTGCTTTCCATGGGTTCGGGAGACCTGGTCATTGATTTTCTTCTAGAGAGTGGAGCAAGCCCTGTGAAGATTTTGGCTAATTAACTTTTGGAGAAGTGCTGCTTGAATTTATCAAGGAGGTCCAAGTCTTTTTTTCCTCCTCCCGTATCTTGAAAAAGGCTTTTTCTTAGCTTTTATTTCTGGATCTCTGCCGACACCTGATCTGTGTAAAATTGACTTCCCGGGAGATGGTGGTGGGGACTGTTGGATGTCACCTTTTTGCAGCTTCGATCTTCAAGACAGTTGTTCCAGTCTGCACAGTCTTTTTTGTTTACCCAAGGGAGAAATCATTCACACAAGATTACATTTAAAAATATACATTTTCCCCCCAGCCTGCCTGTTACTAATGACATTGCGTGTTATGAAAGTGGAAAGTATTTAAGATGAAATTAATTTTCGCCTGGGGTGCCACTTTGTTTGACGTTCTTGTTCCATTTGGCGCTAGGCACACATGTTGGCCTGCCTCTCTTTTCATTTTTAGTAAGTTCACTTTCTTGCTCCTCTTGTCTGAAGCTGTTGAAATCCTATTGTAGTTTGGTCATGGTGGGGCACACATCCCAGTACTTGGAAGGCTGAGACAGGAGGATTGCAGGTTCATGGCCAGCCTCAACAACTTAGTGAGGCCCTCTCCAACTTAGTAAGGCCCCATTTCAAAATTAAGTAAGTAAGCCAGGTGTGGTGGTGCACGCTTGTAATCCCAGCATTCGGGAGGCTGAGACCAGAGGATCCGGGTTCGCAGCCAGCCTCAGCTACCTAGTGAGGCACTCCCCAACTTAGTGAAACTCGGATTCAAAATAAAGAATAAAAAATAGGGCTTGGGGGTATAGCTCGGAGGTAGAATGCCGCTGAGTTCAATCCCCAGTACTGCAAAAAAAAAAAAAAAAATTAAGTAAGAAAATAAATAAATAAATAAATAAATAAATAAATAAATAGGCCTGGGGGTATAGCTACGAGGTAGAATGCCCCTGGGTTCCATCCCCAGTAACACACACACACACACACACACACACACACACACACACACACACACAGAAATCCTATTGTAGATTTCTTTTGTATGGCTTCCAGAAGTTTATTTGGAAAAATGGAAATACAGTGTTCTTTACAGTAGATGAGTTTTAGTGGACACTTTCTGTTTTCTTATTTTTTTTTTTTTTTTGGACCTGATTTTATGGGTTCTTTTTTTTTTTTTTTGCAGTACTGGGAGTTGAACTCAGGGGCATTCTACCTCCGAGCTAAACCCCCAGCCCTATTTTTTATTCTTTATTTTGAAACCGAGTCTAACTAAGTTGCGGAGTGTCTCACTAGGTAGCTGAGGCTGGCCGCGAACCCGGATCCTCCGGTCTCAGCCTCCCAAATGCTGGGATTACAAGCGTGCGCCACCATGCCCGGCTCTATGGGTTCTTTTTTAAACAATTTTTCTTTTTGGTACTAGGGTTGGAACCCGGAAACATTCTACCTTTGAACCGTCCTGATCTAATCTCTTCCCAAAGCCCCAGCTCTGAGTTCCACTGTACTGGGGACCAAGCCTTCAATTCAGCACAAGAACCTTTGGTGGGGGGAGTTCCAGATCCAAAGCATAATATCCCCCAACTTTACTTCCTTTATTTCTTCAAATATTTCAGTTAAGTGATATATTATTTTTAATCTAGAGACTCTCCCTTCCAGATTCCGTCTTCCCCAAATCCACAGACAACCAAAACAAAGGGGCATTCATTGTATTGCTTCCAAATGAGCCCTTTGATTCTCCCTTTGGCCCCTGCAATTCCTGGGGCTCCTCTCCTTTCTGCTCCTTCCCCTCCAAGAGGCTCAAGTTTACCTGGAAGAGGTTATGTTATTATATTTGTATTTCTTTGAACCATTTATTAGCTTCTACCGTATACCCATGACTTGTCTGTTGGGTATTTGATCTCACTGATTACGGCTTTACTTTACATTTGATCAATCATTTCCATGTTATGATTTTAGTCTTTGAAAAGGACACTATTTAAGTTAGTAGATCACCAGGTGTCCAAGGATACCAAAGACTCAGGAACGTAAACTTTATTGTGTTTAATTAGATCACCACTCCCGTGAACCAGAAAGGTCTTCTATTTGTGTCGCCAGCCCTGGGGGTTGAATTATTTTGTGTTCAAGTATGATTTGAAGTGCTTCTTTGGGTTGTTTTCCACCTGAGATTTTTTTTTTTCTTTAACTGTATGATTTAATTAAATTTATTTATTTATTTATTTATTTATTTATTTATTTATTTATTTGCGGTACTGGGGATTGTACTCAGGGGCATTCTACCTCCGAGCTATAACCCCAGCTCCATTTTTTTTATTCTTTATTTTGAAACCGAGTCTCACTAAGTTGCGGAGGGCCTCACTAGGTAGCTGAGGCTGGCCGAGAACCCGGATCCTCCGGTCTCAGCCTCCCGAATGCTGGGATTACAAGCGTGCGCCACCACGCCCGGCTAACTGTATGATTTTAAAAGATCAGTGTTTGTCCCTCTTCACCTTCTTGTTGCAAGAACTAGCTCTACTTTTACTGGATGCTCCCTGGTCTTTGTATGTATGGAGTGTTTCTCTTCTATTGTCATGGGAATCTGGGTATCTTTGGGTTCATCCAGAGAGCCTTGTTGGTGACCTCTGAGAACAAAGTGTGGCTGATGGGGGATGATAAAGAGAAAGTCCTAGAAGCTCAGTTGTCCTGCAGATCCCACAAGGTAATTCCAGAGCTATCTCCATTCTGGATCTGGACCTCCTACTTCCTACTGCAGGGACTGGTCACTACTACTGATGGTTTGTCCTGGGGTCCTTTGTTCTGTGTTATAGGAGTTGCTATGTTACCTGCTGGGTTTGGGATGGGAAATGGAATCTGGTAGAGACCTGACACGGAGTTACATACTTCATCTTGGCAAGGCTCTTGGTGTGTTTCAGTTTCCTCTGACTTCACTCTGTCCCTCTCTGTCTCCTGGCAGGCTTGGGGACCAGTTCTACAAGGAAGCCATTGAGCACTGCCGGAGTTACAACTCGAGGCTGTGTGCAGAGCGCAGCGTGCGTCTCCCCTTCCTGGACTCACAGACCGGGGTGGCCCAGAACAACTGCTACATCTGGATGGAGAAGAGGCACCGAGGCCCAGGTGAGCAGTGGCATTCCTGGGACACGCTTGTGCGTGGGTGCCGGGCCGGGAGGGTGGAGTGCTGGAACTGCTGGGAGTCTGCAGCTGGGAGGCGTCCCAGACACAGGCTGCACAGGCTTTCAAGACACTCAACTGCTTTAGAGCTCCCAGCTGGTGTTCCAAGGAAAGAGACAAGGATGGTGTGGGCCACTGAAATCGTGGGTGGGGTGGGGGTGGTGGTGGTGGTGGTGGTGGTGGTGGTGGTAAGAACTCGAGGTATTTATCGTAAAGAAGGTGAGCTAAGTACAAGAGCAGAATCTTCAGATATGGGTGTGAGGCTTACCTTTGTCACCCAAACTCTGTCCCTCAGCTTCCTAATCTGTAAGATGAAGATAACATTAGTATTTACTGCACAGACTTTTGTCAGGACTAAATGAAAAGGTTTTATGCATGATATGCACTCCAAAAATGCTGGGTATTATTGTTAACTTTACTATGATGCTAGACTTCTAGAGAACAGAATAAAGACCCATTGATGGAGATTAGGGAGGCAGCCACAGAAATGGAGTTTTCTGGCTTTATATGGCCTTTTATTTTGAAAAATTTTACACCCATCTAAAAATAATATACAGAGAAAGTAAAATGAATCTGTTTCAAAATCACTTTATTTTGAAAACTTCACACTCATCTAAAAATGGAGAGAATAGTAAAATGAATCTTAATTTTAAAAACCTTTTATTTTGAAAAGTTTCAAAAAATGAATAGGAAAATGAATCTCCACCCTGCCTCAACAATGGTCACCTCATGGCCAATTTTATTTCATTCAAACGCATGCACCACCTCCCTCCCTGACTCTAGATAATTTTGAAGTAAATGCAGAACACTATTATTCCATCTCTAAATATTTTGTTATGCATCTCTAGATGGTAAAGACTAAAAACAACAACAACAACAACAACAACAACAAAAAAAAAACGAAGAACAAACTCACAGTCATTATGAAATCTCAGTTACATTTTACTATCATCAGATATTTGGTCAATGTTCATTTCCTCCTTCTAGTTTAAGTCAGACTATCCATTGCAATTGGCTGACATGTCTCTTAGATCTCTTGAAATCTGTAGGTTTCTCTCCGTCTCTGGCTCTCTTTCTTCCTTGCATGTTATGTGTTGAAGAAACGAGGCTGTTTGCACTGTAGGGTTCCCCAGAACCTGGATTTGCTGATTGCATCCCCATGGTGTCATTCCTGTGAATTGGTAATTAGGTCTAGAGATTTATTCAGGTACATTTTTTTTTTTTTTTTTGGAAGAATGATTCCTAAGTGGTAGAGTGTACTTTCATCAGGAGGCTCGTACGGTCTGGATATCTTTCTTTTACTGATGTTAGCTAGCCCTTGATGATAATTGTCTAGATTCTTTACCCCACTAAGAGTAGCAAAGAGGTGACATTCGATGCAAGGCCATTGTTATTTTTTCATTTATTAACTCTACTACTTCTATTAAAAAATCTTCATTAAATTTTGTTTACTATGAGGTACCAGTGACATAAGAAAAGCAGAATAAATAATTTTCCCCTTGATTTACCAGTTTTCAAAATAATAAGTTGGTTCCCAGATAAGTCTCCTGAAGATATTTTGAGTACCACCAGGAACTCACAGATTTAAAGATATTTGATGTATTTTAATCCTTTGCAGTCATTATTCTGACTCATGGTTACATTGTCCCATCTTTGGCTAGTAGGGGTTTTGGTCAGTTGGAAGTGTTTTGAAACACCCTTGGTAGTTTCTGATAGACTCCTTATTATCCTAATATCAGGGTGAAATGTTTCTGGTTCATCTTGTGCCCTGACCTGAAATCAGCTCCTTCCTTCCTTCCTTCCTTCCTTCCTTCCTTCCTTCCTTCCTTCCTTCCTTCCTTCCTTCCTTCCTTCCTTCCTTCCTTCCTTCCTTCCTTCCTTCCTCTTTCATGGCATAGGGAATTGAACCCAGGAGCATTCTAACTCTGAGCTATACTCCTAGTCCTATTTTCAGGGTCTAGGTTGTGGAGGGTCTCTCTAAATTGCTGAGGCTGCCTGCAGACCTTTGATCCTCCTGTTTCTCAGCAGCTATTTCTTTAAGAAACTCTTTTGAGGAAATGCTATTTAGAAACCACAGTCTAAGCCGGGCGTGGTGGCGCACGCTTGTAATCCCAGCATTCGGGAGGTTGAGACCGGAGGATCCGGGTTCGCGGCCAGCCTCAGCTACCTAGTGAGGCACCCTGCAACTTAGTGAGACTCGGTTTCAAAATAAAGAATAAAAAAATAGGGCTGGGGGTATAGCTCGGAGGTAGAATGCCCCTGAGTTCAATTCCCAGTAC
>PVLC010012814.1:0-43283 GCA_004027655.1 Graphiurus murinus
GCACGCTTGTAATCCCAGCATTCGGGAGGCTGAGACCGGAGGATCCGGGTTCGCAGCCAGCCTCAGCTACCTAGTGAGGCACTCCGCAACTTAGTGAGACTCGGTTTCAAAATAAAGAATAAAAAATAGGGCTGGGGGTGTAGCTCGGAGGTAGAATGCCCATGAGTTCAACCCCCAGTACCGCAAAAAAAAAAAAAAAGGAGGATATTTCAAAAGATAAAGTCAAGTCACTGGTATACTGTTTGGGATTAGGGGCTGCTAAAATCCAAAGATAATCTACTTCCCTGTAAGTATTTATGGGGAAACCAATACCCAGAACCAGAACTAATTGTTACATTTCTCCTCTTGCCCAACCTTCCAATGCATCAGCTAACACTCCAGTAACATCAACATAAACACAAGTAACCAATCTTTCTCCTTCCCAAATGAAGATCTCAAGCTTCAATTACAATGGTTAAAAGCCACTCCAAGCCGGGCGTGGTGGCGCACGCTTGTAATCCCAGCATTCGGGAGGCTGAGACCGGAGGATCCGGGGCGGCCAGCCTCAGCTACCTAGTGAGGCACTCCGCAACTTAGTGAGACTCGGTTTCAAAATAAAGAATAAAAAAGTAGGGCTGGGGGTATAGCTCGGAGGTAGAATGCCCCTGAGTTCAATCCCCAGTACCACAAAAAAAAAAAAAAAAAAAAAAAAAGCCACTCCAGTCCAATGTGGGAACTGTATGCTCTGTAACACCCTGAATGAGTACTGACAGGCTAAAATGGCAAGCCTCAGACTCTCCTCCCCCAAATGAGGACTAAACAGATGACTCTTGCCCTCTTCCTCCTGTTGCAGTCATTCACCCTGGACAACAAATATTCACAAATCCCTTACAGTTATGTGGTTATACCCCAGGGTAGAAATAACATCCCAGTGGGACACAGTCTGCAGATAAAACCTCTGTGGATAACAGAACTGTATTTGGTCTGACAAAAGCCATTCCCTTGTCTTTTTTTTTTTTTTTTTAAGGTATATAGTTCAGAGGTAGAATGCCTCTGGGATCAGTCCCCAGTAGTATATTAAAAAAAGAAGTAGGTATAGTAAGAGTTGAAGCCGTGCGTGGTGGCGCATGCTTGTAATCCCAGCATTTGGGAGGCTGAGACTGGAGGATCCGGGTTCGCAACCAGCCTCGGCTACTTAGTGAGGCCCTCCGCAACTTAGTGAGATCCTGTTTCAAAATAAAGAATAAAAAATGGGGGTGAGGTTGTAGCTCAGAGGTAGAATGCCCCCAGGTTCCATCCCCAGTACCGCAAAAGGGGGGGGGTTGAATTTACCCCTCCCCCAAAAGAATGAAATATCTAGCTACAGTTCACTGGAACAAAATATATATTGTTATTCTGAATAGTTTCATAATTACTGCAAGACTGATGAGGAAACGAGGAGACACCACCCTTCCTAGCTTCCCATTAGGAGGTTTTTAGTTAGGAATCGCCATCCCTACCTATGTCCAGGGCACTTCCACAGCCAAATTATTGTACTCTAGATTCAAGTCATCAAACACTGTTGTATGGATGTGTGTGTGTGTGTACATGCATACACGTGCATGTGTATAACAACAATCAGCTATAGCAGGGAACCTCCCTACTTGGAAGTTTTATACACTTGGAGTTAAATTTCCCTCTTCTGTCAAAAAGAGGGAAGAAGGAGGTTTAAAGTTGAATCAACACGTGCAGGCTTAGACTCCGAATGTGAGGGCTGGGTGGGCTGGCTTGCTCCTTTTATAACCAACCCTCTCCTTGGGGTTACCAACAGGTTACACGGGAGCTACCTAAACCATTTCCAGGAAGGGATCCCCAGCAAGACCTAAGGACTCCCCACTAGGCTGGAGAGCTGCAAAGCTCCACCTGCTCCCAGTAGGACAGTCCTGAGACCAAGTCTCTAATTACAGACATCTCCGGCGGGCACACAATGAAACCATATCCAAAGCTTAGCCAAGTATACAAGGCAACCTCTTCCACAAGATTGGAAGCAGAAGGCCAGGGAGGAGGATTGGAACTCATGGAGAACTTGCTCTCAAACCCAAACTTATTTTTTTGGCAGTACTGGAGACCGAAGCCAGGAATATTCTACCTCCGAGGTACACCCCTAGCCCTATTTTTTATTCTTTATTTTGAAACAGGGTCTCACTAAGTCACAGAGGGCCTCACTAAGTAGCTGAGGCTGGTCGCGAACCTGGGATCCTCCTGTCTCAGCCTCCCAAGTACTGGGATTTACAAGCGTGTTAAGACCACACCGGGCTCAAACCTAAAACTTTAACGAAGATGCCGAAGGACATGGTTTCTTGGGTACACCGAAAAGCAGGCTGCCTACAACCTAAACGGTGACTCTGGTGTTTATCTACATGACTTACCCAGTGGTCTGAAAAGATACAGCACCAGCAAACAAAAATATGGAATGCACTAGATAGGAAACAGACAGCTTTCCAGGGGGGAAAGAACTGGAGCTCAGCAGCAATCAACTCCAGGGTGAGGCGGTCGGCACACTCCCTTAGTTTCAACAGTATTCTCGTACCCATTCTCCCCTGGAGGAGCACACTGTCCCCCAGCTTCCTGGGGTCTTATTGTCCTACTAGGCATCTTCCTCCAAGAAGCTGCTGCCAATCCACAGCCTACCCGTTTAGTAGAAGGAGCAATCAGAGCAATTAGCATCTCCAGAATTTGGCTGGGTCCGCTAACCATTACATCTCACTAAACTGTCTTGGTCAAACTGATACAGGTTCAGAGACTTCCTACAGGGTTTCATGGTGCATATTCCAGCACTGCGTCACCGTGGTGCTGTTGAAAGTCCTCTGAGAATCCTGTGGGTCTATCTGCAAAGTAACAGGGAGGCCAGAGAGGCCAAAATAGCCTCTATTCCCGACCAAAAGAAACCACGGCGCTGGCAAGAAAGAAGCGAAAGCAGCCTCCCCCTTGCTTTCGCATCAGGACAAAACCAGCCAGATCATCTCTTACTCCACGCCAAAGCGAAAATGATCACAGCGAGAGAGGAACAGTGACCATTATAGGATAATACCCAGAAAATAGCTAAATAACAACCTCAAATATACAAAAGGGGCGAAAAAGCATCTTCACAACCATTTATTACAGAAAGTACTTATTTCCTCCTCACCTAGATGCAAGCCTGATTATCCAACTTACAACTGAGTGCAGAGGAGGAGAAATGCACTAGAACTAAAACAAGATGAAGGAAAAGTTATTTTAAAAACCACAAAGCAGTCTGGGGTTTCTGTGACTGGGGAAAAATCTTCTCATGTTCCTTGGTATAAAAAAAAGGGGGGTGTGTGTATACAAGAATTACAGTGATACTGGGTCAATTCGAAGTTAAATTAATATTTAGAATTTGAAAAGAGCAATACGTGTGTGTATGTTTTGACTGTTTAGTTATATCTTCAAATCTAGGATTTTTTTAGGGGGGTGGGGGGGGGGCTGAGATTGAACCCGGGGCATTCTAGCCCTGAGGTACACCCTCAGTCCTGTTTATTTTTATTTTTTTCCTGATACTAAGGATTGAACACAGGGGCTTTTTACCTCCAAGCTACACCCCTAGTCCTATTTTTTATTCTTTACTTTGAAACAGGGTCTAAATTGAAAGTGTCTCACTAAGTAGCTGAGGCAGGCCACGAACCCATATCCTCCAGTCTCAGCTTCCCAAGTACAGGGATTACAAGCATGTGCCACCACACTGGCTTGAATTTTTTATATTTGAAAACAGTCTCACCAATTGGCTGAGGGTCTTGCTAAATTGTTGATACGGGCCTCAAACCTGTGATCCTCCTGTCTCAGCCTCCCAAATACTGTGATTACAGGTCACCACACCCAGCTCATAGCCAAGAATATTGTTAAAGAAACTTTATCCCTCCAACATGTTAGATGAGATCTTCTTTTGAAAAGCTCACCATATCTGGAGCCACAGAGATGACAATAACAAAAAGGGAGAACTGAGAGACAGGTGATTGGGAAAGAGACTTAATTCCTCCTCTCCATGGTAGGACTCACCTACAGCTTGCTGCAAAATACCAGCAAGGACAGGAAAACAGGGGTCTTAAAGATGGGTTCGTTGACCCCTGTATGCCCTGCCGGTCTCAGAGTGAACTATCAATTATATCTTCTCTCTCCTTTACAAACTCTGTAGCTTTAAAGAAATAACCCTGTAAAATGTTCACTGTTCATGGATTAAGCATTGTGAGGGTGGTGGGTAGTTTACACTCAGTGATTATAAATACACTTTCTATTAAAATTACAAGCATATTATTTTCTCCCCTGATTATTCAAGTGCATTAGCAAATGGGGGGGGGGGGGGGAATCTGAACTTGGATCAGATAAGAGGAATCAGGAGTACGGAATGCATGTGCACTTTGCCAAAACCGTATTTCATTACTTTTCAGAATTAGCTGGCAATGTCTCCACAATATTTACTGAAGTGCAAACCAAATGTTTTCATCTGGACAAAAATCAAACTGTGGTATGTTACAACCACAACAGAAATCATTTTAATCCAAAAGGTTGCTTTCTGTAATTTGGGCTTTGGTTTCTATAAAGTTGGATTCTTCTCCATGAATTATATACACAGACAAACCCTCCTTCCCATCGTCTCCCCTCCCTCCACCAGTCCTTAATCTTAACAAGCCAAACATAGCTCAGCTCTGTTTTGGAAAGGCCCTAAAGGGATTCCCTTGCATACAGTCATTTAGCTGGAGAGTCAAATTCTGCTGATTGACCCAATTAACGTGGGGTAGCCTGCTGAGCTGGCATTTCTCACGATTCAACCTTAAGATACACAAACAGAATGAAAAGTAATCAGCCCCCCCCACACTATCATATTAAATTTAGCAAACAAAGCTTCGAAAGGGAATGGGGAGGGTCTAGGGCTAGGAAAGAGGCAGTTGTCTACTGATTTCCCGAGTTGAAGGAGAAGGAAGCTCCATTCTATGCCACTGAAGAAGCTAGAAAAGGCCACAATTGCAACTACCACCTTAGTTCATTAGTTCTACTGTGTTTGTGCCATGCACTATGCTACGGTGCCGGGCACCATCCTACACACCAGAGACTTTATAAACTGCATGCATGTCTACAGTCTACATTTACAAATTTGCTCGCATACCTGTGAACATGAAGTTCCCCCTAAAAGACTGTGGAGCAGCTGTAGTGCACTGTATGGCAATCTCCCCTCCCTTTCAGGTCAGCCTTTGTCACTTCCAAGGGAAGAAGAAATCCCAACAGGATTTTTCAAAGCATCACTACTCTGCACACATTTCATCCTAAAATTATTTGTCACATCGGATTTTTCGTGTACTATTATTGTCTAATAAGTGTTTATAAAAAGTCACGTCAGGCATCAACAGGCATACTACATATAGCAAGGCCTGGGGGCAACAGCTCTCCACACCAAAGGCCACACACAAAGGGAATCTCTAAGCCTTACCAAGGATGGAGCTGTCTGTCCAAGCATGCCCATCTTACAACTGGGCTTCCTTCTAACATGCATGTACCCATTGAAACTGTAAAGACTCCAAAACACTAGCCAGGCATGGTGGTACATGCTTGTAATCCCAGTACTTGTCAGGCTGAGACTGGAGGATAGCAGGTTCGAGGACAGCCTCAGCAAGTAGTGAGACTCTCATCAGCCTAGCAAGACCCTGTTTCAAAATAGGGCTGGAGGTGTAGACTGCCCCTGGGTTCAATCCCCAGTACAAAAAAAAAAGATCCAAAACTCTAAGGGGAAGGGTCAATCTGGCAGTCGCTTATGTGCCATGAGACTCAAGAGTTTACTGACACAGAATGAACACAAGGCCTTGGGCCAAAGCAAGTGTCCTGACCCCAGGGGCTGTGAGGCAATGTGCGAAAGCTCTCTACTCGACTCACGCTAAGTCAGGTCACAGGGCTCATCCTGATACCTGTAGGCTTGTCGGTAAGCTTCAAATGACAAAACAATTCACACTACGATAATGGGTGGCATGCTCTGCATAGGCCAGGGCAACGTATTTCCCGTCTTCTTTCACAAATGAGAAGGTAAGTAGACTGGTGAGCAGGTTCTCCAGGAGTGAGGAAAGGCAAAGGGAATTCAGTGCAAGAAGAGGCCAGGGTGAGGTCATGCGGCCGTGGGAAACCTTAGGTCACCTAAAAGCCTCTTTCAGAGAACAACAACAGATGAAGTGATGGGTCTCGAGAGCCACCTCGACCACTGTCCATCTGAGCCCCAGCGTGAGAAATTCCCCATGTTAGGGCACAGGTTCTACTGGGGAGACCCCAAAGTCCTGAGGGACTCGGCAAGATGAGAATGTAATAGGCACCACTTCCCTCCCGACATGAGATTCACCTGCGGATCTAGCGCCTCTAGAGAAAAGCAGAAACACACCCCTCAAAACCTTTCCCCAACATCCTCTGCACAAACACACATCGGATTAAATGCCATGAAGCCTGTGGTTCTCTTAATCTCAACTAAAGACACAGATCTCATGATAAAGCAGCTACCACGGTGCTCTACCTACGCAATTTAGCCAGCAGTGTATTATCTGAAGTAATCCCACATAGACACCACAGTATTATCTTAAGCTGCAAAGTAGAAACAAGGATGTTAAATGCACCAACTGCCAGTCGCTACAGACCACTAACGTCTGTATGCCACCTTGCAAACCATGCAAAGCGTCCTCAGATCCCAGGAGATAACGTGAATGAATACCTTCTCCCAGTGGATTTCAAAAAGCATAAAAAGACTAAAGGATGCTCCAGACAGCAAGGAGAAGGCCAGAGATGATTCTGAGAATTCCCGCTAACCTGGGCCAGCAGCCTCTGGCAGGGAACTGGGAGCCTGCTTTATCTTCAAGGAGCGCAAGCCTGGTCAGAGGCCAGCTGGCCTGGAGCAAGACCGACCCTCAGAGCCAAACGTCTTGGCGCCTTCACAGACCAAGGTCACAGAGCAATTAAGAGGAACTCATCCCTCTCCTCAGATCAAGAATTCCAGAGTCTCATATTTCTTCATTACTGACTAATAAACTATCCCCAGCAAATAAATTACATGCTCAGCAGAACTGACGCTGGGGAAAACCAAGCCTACAAGGAATGGGAGGCGAGACTGATTTTGGAAGAAACAGAAGAGGATGGCTGGAAACCCTCAGGCAGTGATAATTCTGTTCTCACAGCCACCATCCTCAAAAATTAAGATGCAACACCTTGGAACGACCATCAGAAGAGTTGAATATCACTATGACGGTGTGTCTTCCTCCCCCAAAGACCTTATATAATGTAAAGTATTCCCATTCTGCTCAAGGAAGTTCATTATGCACACCACAGTGTTCCTTGCAATTGGGAGACTACTTAATTGCTTTCTAGCAGGTTAATCCCCTTTCATTCTGTGACCTCCAAATCACCCCAGACTTTTCACCTGCCCTACTTACAACTCTCCTCCCTCAATACATGCAAGGCCTGTGATACAGAAAAAGGATGTGCTCCTAGCCAAGAAGGTCAGCAACAGTCATCAGGGAACACACGATGGCAGTCTCTTATCTGTGGGGTATGCAGAGGGTCTTTTAGATTGTTCCCCCCAAATCTCAAGTCTAATTCTCTTCCTCTCCACTACCTTCAATGAAGAAATCTCTAGGAACTAGCAGATAAAAATATACTTGAGCCAGACATGGTGGTGCACACCTAGAATCCCAGTAGTCAGGAGGCTGAGACAGAAGGATCACGGGCTGGAGGAGAGCCTCAACAACTTGGTGAGACCTTGTTTCAAAACAAAATATAAAATAGAGCTGGGGAGCCGGGCGTGGTGGTGCACGCTTGTAATCCCAGCATTTGGGAGGCTGAGACCGGAGGATCCGGGTTCGCGGCCAGCCTCAGCTACCTAGTGAGGCACTCGCAACTTAGTGAGACCCTGTTTCAAAATAAAGAATAAAAATAGGGCTGGGGGTGTAGCTCGGAGGTAGAATGCCCCTGAGTTCAATTCCCAGTACCGCAAAAAAAATAAAATAAAATAAAATAGAGCTGGGGGTTTAGGTGAGAGGTAGAATGGCCCTGGGTTTAATCCCCAGGACTATGAGGGACACACAGATACACACACTTGGATGACAGCTACCGGCACTTTTCTGGGGCCTCTTTCACAGTTTTAGCAACTGCATGCTACAAAAACTCGAATATCCACATTACAGATGCTGACACTCGGGCAGAGAGGGGCTGAAGTCTTCTGCCCAGGATCTGCCAGCCGTCAGCCTGTATCTCTACAGTCACTTCACAGAATGGCCTTTCTGCAGCCAAGATCATTTTTTCAGGAAAGCTCCCAGGATAATCTTCCCAACCTGCTAGACATACTGGGTTCTCTCTCAGCTCAGGAGCCTCAGAAATGCCTCAGAATCTACCTCAGCGCCTTAGGATTGCACCTGCAACCTGACTTCCTTGCTCTAACTTCGGACCCTTCAAAGAAGAAACTAACAGCAACCGATGCCTTTGGCAGGGGCTTCTGTAGAATTCCTTCTTTGCTCCATTGCTTTTCTGCAAAGGTTTCTAATATCCTCTACAAGAGCCAACTAGCTCAAAGGCCCCTTCCTTTCTGCAGCCACACCAGCCGGGCAGGGGCAGAGCTCTCTTCCTGCCCACACACGCCTACCTTAGCACTTCCACACATCTATCACTACACCTTCTACTTCACCTACCACCTGCTTCTGCTTTCCTGTGTCTAATCTCATGTTTTCTAAGTGTCTAGCATATAAAGAAGGTTCAATAAAGGTTTGCTGAATTAATGAGCAATTGAATGACAGCTGATCATGGAAGATTTTGTAAGACAGGGGAAACAAAAGGCAAGCAGTCCCAAAACAAGACAGCACTGCTTCACAATGGCTGACAGCAAGCCTATGTACTAGGAACCCCCCTACCCCTACGGTTCTCTTCACCGGGCCACGCTGGGACGCTGAACTGTGACAGCCGAGGTCATAAGAATGAACTCTGCATCAGTGGGTAAGCTTCGGGAGTCCCCTATGGGAATCCCCCATCTGCAGTGCCCCATAAAGAGAAAAATGTAAATAAGAGAATCATTTAGCCTGCCACTGCTCTTCCGCATTAAGCTCTTTTAAATCTCTTAATAATTATAGTCAGAACAAAGAGAGGAAGACAGAACTCATTAAGAATAACGAGACTGGTGACAGGAAATACAGCAACGGGGCAAATCGCTGCATGCGGGGTGTGTACACGCACGATCCCTCTTGCCAAGTGTGTCGTGGAAGACACTGATTACACCTACGGCAAGAGACGGGTGGACCCCTTGGAAGCAGCTACTGAAAGACACGTACGCTGCAGGTGAACCCGTCAAGACCCATATGCTGTTCACTCCATCCTCCTTGCCTTTAAGTCCAGGACATGACAGTTAACAAAAAAGGCCTTTGCCAAACTGGGCTGATAGTTCTCTGTCTTAATAATATTTAATATTTAATACTTAATACTTCTTAAGTATTAAAAAAAATTCTCCAAAGCTTCTTGACCCAGAATGACTGGCTGGCATATTTACATATCTGCACTAACCCAGTGTTAATCATATAGGGTGGTATAGGGCCCCCCAACCAAGGTTACTAGGAAATGGCAAGGTCTTGGGCTCTCTCGGCATTGCTTGTGGATAACAAGGGCTTACAGATCTCCATCTGCTGTCTTTGCTAGAGCCTTGCCATGTCTTCAATATTCCAAACCAGCAGAGAGACGAGTAAAAGCTAATAATTGGGGCCTGAGAAAAGAATGACATGCAATCCTCGGCCACCAACATCACTTCCATGTCTTTGATTCGATTCTGTCATTATTTCTGCAGCCAAGCTGTTTTTCCTATAAATAATGAGCTTATTAAAGGCTGCCATCTTTGCCCCTAACGTGCCCGCTGTCACCCAAGGGTGACGGACTGACTGCAGTCTTTATGCTCAACATGAGGTCCGCGGCTCTGACAAGCTCTATTTGGTTTGGAATCAGCACCAAAAAAAAGATGAACCGGAATTAGAATGCAGGTAAGAATGTTAAGCGGATTCCCAACTGTCAACAGTGCCTGAAAAGGCTACAGAGGAGGCAACGATGCCACTGAAGACAAGCATCATCAGCCGTTGATATCAAATAGAAATATATCTAAATGCAAATCAGGAACTGGGTACATTATGAGACGTCCACAAGATGGAACGCTGTTAAACTATTAAAATATGACCAGCAGGTATTTATGCGACACTGCAAAAAATAAAAGTATAATACAATATCGGTTCAGGAATTTTATGTATCCTATATACACACAGAAGGCTTGCTTAGGAAATATTCGTGAAAGACACCATTAACAATGGTTGCCTCTGACAAATGGGGAGGGGGTCTATTTTTGAGTTTATTCTGTTGCTGACTTATCTTTTCTGCTGATATTCCCATGAGGAACAAGATACACAAAGTTAGACACATTCTGAACTTAAAATTGAAAGTTATTAAAGTGTCACATTTTAGGGATCATCTATATAACACCTGCATACTTCAAGATATGATTTTTAGCTAGCTCAACTAGTTACATATTAAAGTATACCATCTAATCTGGGTATGGCAGTGTATGTCAGTAATCCCAGTAATCAGGAGGCTGAGACAAGGGGATCACAGGTTTGAGGCCAGTCTCAGCAATTTAGAAAGACCCCATTTCAAAATTAAAAAATAAAAAGCTGGGGTTTTAGGTGAAAGATAGAATCCCCCAGGTGTTCAATCACCAGAACCAAACACACACATATACACACAAAATAAAATATAAAAAAAATAAAAAATAAACTATCATCTACTCCATTGGACTTCCACGGACTATCATTTGTGGCTTGTTTAGCCCAATCAGGTAAACACACATGATCTAACAAAAGATGCTATTTTTAAGCTAGGATGACTTTCACTTTTAATACCTCACATCTGAAAATGAAGAATAATAAGGTAAATGAGGGCAGTAGAAATTACTTTTGTAGACCACGTAAAAACAAATAAAAACCTTTTTTAATTACTTGACTAAGTAAATGGAGGAGTAAACTCCCCAGACTCAGAACACTTTTTTCCAAAATAGTTTTACACATCTTCAAGGTTTCTTTTATTTAGATCTTTGTTGCATTTGACATCTCAAAGAAGTGGATTTTGTCTATGAAAACATAAATCTCTTATATCTACAAGTCTTGAAACTTCATAGCTGGGTTTTTGGTAAGATTTTCTCAAGGTGTTATTTGTTTATTGTGGTACTGGAGATTGAACCCAAGGACATTCTATCCTCTGAGCTACACCCCAGTCCTATTTATTTTTATTTTTTGAAACAGGGTCAGCTAGGCATGCTGGCACACATTTGTAATCCCAGTACTAGGGAGGCTGAGACAGGAGGCTCCGGGTTCTTGGCCAGCCTCAGCTACTTAGCAAGGCCCTCCACAACTTAGTGAGACCCCATTTCAAAATAAAGAATAAGAAATGGGGCTGAGGAGCCGGGCGTGGTGGCGCACGCTTGTAATCCCAGCATTTGGGAGGCTGAAACCGGAGGATCCGGGTTCGCGGCCAGCCTCAGCTACCTAAGTGAGGCACTCCGCAACTTAGTGAGACCTGGTTTCAAAATAAAGAATAAAAAATAGGGCTGGGGGTATAGCTCGGAGGTAGAATGCCTCTGAGTTCAATCCCCAGTACCGCAAAAAAAAAAAAAAAAAAAAAAAAAAAGAAATGGGGCTGAGGGTATAGCTCTGAGGTAGAATGTCCCCGAGTTCAATCCCCAGTACTGCAACAATAACAACAAAAAAACTAAAATAAAATAAACAGGAGCTTGTTAGGTTGATAGAGTCTCACTACTTGCTGAGGCTGTCCTTGAACCTGAGATACTCCTATCTCAGCCCACTAAGTACAGGAATTACAAGCATGTGCTAGAATGCCCTGCTGGTGTAATTTAACAGTAAACACACCTCTCCAAGGAAGGTCCTCTCCAAATCTCCCACAGGAAATGAGATTCTAAAAAATAATTAACCTGCAGTTATGTTGCGCACAAACACATGTTTCTTTCTACACGCTGACATGTTTCTTCACTTCCCCATCTTTGAGACTTAAAAGCAGTCACACCCACTCCACAGCACAGACTTGCTAACTTAGCTCTGTGATCAACAGAGCAATTTTCTGCCATCCTGATGGAACAGAACCAGTGGATCTTCTGGAGGCAAAGACCGATTATTTCACAATTTAAGTTAGGACAACTGCCCGTGGCAATTCCAGACAGTCAAGTAATTTTCCTAAAGAGAAAGAACCAACATAGTCATGGAGGCCCTTTTTAAACATCGGGCACCACCTGCTAAGTCACAAAATGGTCAAGGTCACAAAATAAGTCCCATCACAACTTACTGACCTGAAGTCACCTCGCTGCTAATTAGACCGGCGGCCCTTCATAGATTCCTTTAGTTCAAATTCCTTAAGAGCACCACATCCCACTCATTCTCCATTCCTGGCACCACACCGTGCCAGCCTCACAGCCTACTGGTTACTCTCTCCTTTCCTTTGCAGGAATCCAGCAGCAGATCCTGTCGCCTTGCATTGTCAAACCTTCCTTTCCACCCTCACACAACACTGAGGAAGACAACAAGCTCTCAACAAGCAAGGTGCTGGGTAAAACTAACCAGGTTTAGTTGGTGGGAGGTCCACCTAACTTCATTTCCCTTCACTGAAGGTCGAGTGATGCACAGCTGCTAAAGAAAGAAAAGTTCTAAAAGAAATCAAATTATCCTCCTTTGGTTATGTCTTGAGAGTCCCCAGGGATGATCAACATAGCTGCAGTGTAGACCCAAGTCTCTGCTCTTCAAGTACCTCTCCCTAACAATGTCCCGCAAAGACAGCTGGTAAGATGGGAGCACCAGGGAGCAAGCACAAGGGGTGCCAGAGCCACGTGAGATCAGCCAGGTTCCACAGAAGGCAGCGGTGGCCCAGGGAGGGGAGGTGGATTTCACTAGAAGGGGTCAGTAAATACAGAAATTCATTGAAGATATCAAGAGCCAGATTTCCTAGTGATGAAGGAAAAAAATAAAGCCAGAAATCTTTGGTGTGAAATTGAAATTGGAAGTCGGGTGCTAAATCATGGCTTTAAATCTACATAGAACTCTGGATATATACCTAGATATCTTTAATGACACTGGGTGCAGTAATGCGTACCTATAATCCCAGTAACTTGGCCAACCTTGGGAACTTAGCAAGACCTTATTTTCTAACTAAAAAAAATAAATAAATAAAATAGGGCTGGGGGTGTAACTCTGAGGTAGAATTACCCCAACCCGCAGGTTTAATCACAAGTACAAAACAAATCCTTAATATATGTGGGGTGTGTGTGTGTGCCCACAGGACCTCTGTCCACAAAGAACACCCAGGATAAATGGCATTGCAATAGTTTTGAGAACAGGCAAAGCCTAAATCTTGGCTTCTAAAGATGAGTTCCTGGTGGTCGTGGTGGTGCAAGCCTATAATCCTAGTACTTGGGAGGCTGAGACAAAAGGATTGAAGGTTCATGGCCAGCCTCAGCAACTTAGTGAAGTCCCCCACAACTTAGTGACACCCTGTTTCAAAATAAAATATGAGCTGGGAGTGTAGCTCATAGCTCAGAGACAGTACCACCAAAAAAATAGTTGCCAATAAAAGAAGCCAGGGTTCCTTGGAGAAACTGCCAATTTGGGGGGGGGGGGGGGGGACAACAAGATGAGCCCAGAACACGTTTGTTTTCAGCAAGACTGGAAGAATGGCCAGGACCTGTGAAAAGGACAAACAGGCCAGCGCAAAGGGGCCCCCTGAAGAGACCTGGGACAATCTCACCGACAGTAACTGATTACAGCCCTTTAAGACAGGAGTTTGAGAAATGAAAGATGCACACAGAATCTTCTAAAAAATACTTATGTACAAAGCTTGAAATGGTTTTAAAATTGTGAGCCACCCAAAGGGATCCAATGACAAGAGCGAAGAATCGCTTTCAACTTCAGTCTTCCTGCCTGAAACACAAAACCTGAATCCAATTACAAAGAAACACCAGGTGACCCAAATTGAAGGACATTTTACAAAATATCTGGCCTATTATCTCCAAATGTCAAAGCCATCACACACACACAAAAAAAAATGGATTAAGGACCTGTGCCACACTGAGCAGACTACAGAGGCACGACAATTGGAGGCAGTGCTGGATTCTGAGCTGGGTCCTTTTGTTCTGAAATTGGGTATCACAAAGCTCTGTCGGCACTGTGAAATGGGGATGTGAGGATGAGGTGGAGGGGACAGTACCATCAGTGTCCCACTGTCCCAATTTTTGTGGTTACAGGAGAATGCCCTCATTTGGAAGAAATATACAGTAATGTGGGACAAAAGGTAGATGCTCAACTAAGAGTTCAGGAAAAGTTGTTGAATTCTTCCATAACTTTTTTTTTAAGTACCCCTGAAGCCAGGCATGGTGGCACACACCTGTAACCCAGTACTTAGGAGGCTGAGACAGGAGGATCACAGGTTCAAGCCGACCTTAGCAACTTAATGAGCCCCTGTTTCAAAATAAATAAGGCTGGGGATGTGGCTCAGGAATAGAATGCCCCTGGATTCAATCCCCAGAACCACACACACATAATGTAACCCTGAAAATTGAGCCTTTCCACAAGTGTGCACTAGCACTCTCCTCTAGATCCCTCTTCTCAATTAAGCTCCCCCAACGACCTCTCTCCAAGGTCGTGGCTTCCTACTCGTCTCCATCCATCCCCTCAACCTCACAATCTTTCACATTCTTTCCAAAACTGTTAGAAAACTTAGCTTTGAACTGGGTGTGGTGGCACACACCTGTAATCCCAGAATTTGGGAGATAGAGGAGGATTGCAGGTTTAAGGACAGCCTCAGCAAGTAGTGAGACAAAAGAAAATAGGGCTGGGGTTGTAGCTTGGAGGTAGAATATCCCTAGATTCAACTTCCAGTACCACAAAAAAAAGAAAACTTAGCTCTAAGTCCAAACATTTATTACAAGACATTGTCCTTGCCCTACACTATTAGTGGGTCCTGTTCACATATGTGAATGAGTATTTTTGCCATTAAGTACACTTAGAAAGTACTATGACTGTTTCTTCACAATGTAGCACCAGAGTAGAAGAAGGTAAGCCTTCAGGCTAGGGACAGGCCTTGGGAAACACGAGGAAAGGAGACTTCACATCCATCCATGACTCACTCACTCACACTCTCTCTCTCTCACACACACACACACACACACACACACACATACTACAGAATCACACACACAGGTCAGCAAGCTGAGTGTGAAGTGCTGGTACAGGGGTCTCATGGGGGTGGCGCGAAGAAGTCAACTTATAGAAATTAAAATTACAAACTGTAACTGTGCGCCAAGAAGCTGTGAAGAGGGATTTAAAAGTCAGACGGAAACAGAAGAAATATGAAGACTCAACAAATATCTAGTTCAAAAAGCTGGACAGCACCTCCCAGTGGGAGCCTGCACTTAAAACCCACCCTCCAGCCAGGTGGAGGAAATGAGAGGTGAAAGCGAAAACATAGTTGGAGAGCAAAACCAACACCCAGCCCTGTGCCCCGCTTTTTGTCCCTTTTTCTTTCAAAACAGGCCGTCCCTTACAAACAGACTGGCCATGCAGGCTTACCTCGAAGGCAGAGAAAGGTAAGAAAGTCTTCCGTCTTAGGCTTCCTTTTAGAGAGGTCAGAAATTTGAGTAGCTGGCGGGGGTAGCAAAGGCTCCACTATCTTCACTGGAGTTGTGCTGGGACTGTTCGGCTGAGATTGAGCAAACTTCCTTTGTGCTTGCAGCCTAGGCCTGCAAAAGAAAATTAAAACTAAATTAAGCAGAGACCGGAGGACATAGAGCTGCGCACAGCAGTAAAATCATGACACGGTGGGGAGAAGATGCTATTTCCAGCAAACTCTTTCTAATTAAGAGTCTGGCTCTCTCATATTACCATAAACCATGCACCTGCTTTAAAGCACAGTGAATTTGGTTACAGGGCTGCGCTTTGCATATGGACATACAATAAGTGCTGTGAACATGTATGTGTACAAGTGTACACATTACGCACATGCATGCTCGCTTGAAAAGGGGCTCGTGTATGACAGTGGGGACCAATGGTGTCCGTGCTTTCAGCCCAGTGGGAAAGAAAATGCAAATTCTCCTGCTGCATTCATAGGGTGCCCTTTGCTTTCAATCTGATACTGTCACAAATACACAATTTGCTCCTTATTGTGTCCAAACACCCAGTCCACCAGTTAAATAAACTACCACTCTCCCGGTATTCTATCCCAAACAAAGCCTTCTGTCAAATCCTCAGCCTTCAGTCCCACCTCTAGTCTCCTCTCTATTCAGCCCCCAGAAGCACACTGCCAATAACTGAGGTCTATAAAATGCAAGCAAGGAGCTGGGCATAGTGGCGCATGCCTGTAATCCCAGTACTCGGGAGGCTGAGACAGGAGGGTTGCAGATTCAAAACCAGCCTCAGCAACTGAGCAAAACCTAATTTCTAAATAACAATTAGGGGTGGGGGTGTAGTTGGAGGTAGAACACCCATCCCCAATATCAACAAAGAAAAAAGAAACTGAAATAGAAATGAAAGAATGGTTTGTGCGTGTGTGTGTGTGCGCATGTGTCACACTGGGGAGTGAACCCAGAGGCATTCTACCTCTGAGCTACACTCCCAGCCCTATTCTTTTATTTGGAAACAGGGTGTCACTAGGTTGATGAGAATCTCACTACTTCCTGAGACTGTCCTAGAACCTGTGATACCATCTTAGCCTCCCAAGTACTAGGATTAAAAGCGTGTGCCACTATGCCTGGCAAGAGTGGATTTTTAAAAATTTTAATGTGAGGTGAAAAAAAAGTGTCTCCTTAATATACCTTTACCCTTTTCCTGACCGCATGAAATTATGGGTTATCCTCTGCCAGTAGGATCAAATAGAAACTCCTTAACTCTGGGATTCAAAAGGGGGCCTCACCCCCACTAATCCCACCAAGATATTACTATTGCTCATCCATTTAGGGTCCACAGAGCACACTGCTAGGTTTTTTTAACTAGACACTTTCATCTGTAAAATCTGGATATGTTTGAACCAAATGAACCCTGGAATCGTTTCCTTACTTCCTTCCCAACATTGTGGTCAATACTGAATTTCCCTTTCTCTATACAAATTAAGTACTCTAACATTTTTACCTTATGTAGAAGTATCCTGATGTTGATCACAGACTGCCTAACACTAGCTCTTCTTTATTTGAGGTACTAGGGAATAAAATCCAGGGGCATTCTATCTCCCAGCTGTACTCCTATCCTTTTATTTTGTTTTGAAGCAAGTTCTCACTAGGTTGCTGAGGCTGGTCTTGAACCTGCAATCCTTCTCTCAGCCTCCCAAGTATTGGGATTGCAGGTGTGCATAGCCGTGCCTGGATAACTCTTCTTTTAATTACAAATTCTGCTTTTAGCAGGCCACTAGGCAGCTCTCAGAATGAGAGCATGTTTATGTGTTGCTTTAAGCTAGCAATCTAGAGCTGGTTCATTCAGATGCTGAAGAAATCATACTTGAGAGCAGGAACACAGTAAAAAGAACCAATAAGCAACTCCGTGGTACAGGGAATTGAAGAAGTCTGATTAGATCCCACATTAGTATCAAACACTGTGATGAACTGATAATGCCATCCAACTCAAATCAATTAAATAATGAATAAAAAGAAATCCCATCATTTATAAAACATAAATCTTCCCTTGCAGTGTTATTGTTGGGAGCAAATCATCCTCATAGTAAGAACAAGTATATAAAATAGTGAGCACAGTAAACTGCTGATGCTCAAAACATTATGACTTTTTAGGTGGTGCATGTAATCCTAATATTTAGGAGGCTGAGACAGGAGGATTGTAGGTTTGCAGCCAACTTTAGCTACTTAGTGAAACCCTGTTTCATAATAAAGAATAAAAAATAGAGCTGGGAGTGTAGCTCAGAAAAGAAAGCCTCTGGGTTCAATCCCCAGTACCTCACAAAAAACAAAAACAAAAACAAAAAAACAACAAACCCACATTGTGACTTTTTAAGTAAGTCTATTATTTAACAAACTACTACAGTGCACACACAGTTTTACTTTGTTCAAGTTAACATATTAGAATTTAAACCTCAAGCCGGGCGTGGCGGCCCACGATTGTAATCCCAGTAGTTGGGAGGCTGAGACTGGAGGATCTGGGTTCACTACCAGTCTCAACTACTTAATGAGGCCCTCCGCAACTTAGTGAGAGACCTTGTTTCAAAATAAAGAATAAAAAAATGGGGCTGGTGATGTAGTTCAGAGGTAGAATTACCCTGGGTTCAATCCCCAGTATCACAAAAACAAAATAACTTCAGAAATCCTCCACCCTTGATGTTATGAGCTATTTATACTACTTCCTTTCATTAGTTTAAAAAAAAAAAAAGGTTCCTTGCAATCAACTTACTTCTCATTTTAAATTTAGCATTCCTTGTGCCCTAATCAGTTATCTACTCTTGCCTCTCCAAAACACTGTCTAGATCATATCCCAATACAAACAGACACTGAAATCAAAAGGAGATAGCATGACTCCTTCAACTACTCACTGGGCAATCTACAGCCTTCAAAAAAAAAAAAAAAAAAAAAAGGCCAGGCTTGGCAGCGCACACTTGTAATCCCAGTATTTGAGACCAAAGGATCCGGGTTCGTGGCCATCCTCAGCAACTTAGTGAGGCTCTCTGCAACTTAGTGAGACCCTGTTTGAAAATAAAGAATAAAAAATAGGTCTGGGGGTGTAGCTCAGAGGTAGAATGCCCCCCAAGTTCAATCCCCAGTACCACGGTGGGGGGGGGGGGGGAGAGAACAACACAATTCCAGCAACAGTTATGGGGAGATAGTCAAATTAACAAGGTAGAATGCTAAATAAAGCTTAACAGACTCTCCAATGTTCTAGACGATGGATCCCCAAAGTTGGCGTACTGCAGAGGAGGAAGTGCTCAACAATGGGGAGCAGCAGTAGCCTTGGGTGCAATGGCGGGCATTGAATAAAAATAAGGGGACCGTGGGTACAAGCACCCAGGGGAGTGCCAAGTAGTTTGTTTTGTTTTGTTTCCCTGAAAAGGAGGCATTAAGTCAGTAAGTTTGGAAATCTATATTCAAGAAAGGAAGGAAACAAAGCACTACTAGGGTCTCTGTGGTAGGAGAGTAATGACCTTGTTGCATTCAGCTGACCGCCTGCAAACTGGGAGCCACAGGCCCAGAGGGGGGACCTTTGTGGCAGACACCGGAGGGCCAGATTTAGAGGGTGAGGAGACATTTAGACAGGACTAAAAAGAAGTGCTGCTCAAACCAGAGACGGAGAACAACAGTTCTGTTTATTTTCCCCCTTTAAATTTTATATCTGTCTCAAACAGATATATGCTTTTAATAACATAAGAGAATTAAAGTAGATAAAATACAAGCCCAAAGCTTACTACAGGCTCAGCAGATACTAAGCCATTCAAACAGCTGTAGGTTTCTGAAGGCTCTCCCCTCCTTTTCTGTACTCAATTCACTGGTACCTGGCAGCAGCCACACCTGGGCCAGACCATGGAAGGCTGTGAGAAAACCATGAAGCTAAGAGGCCCCCACGCAGTACTCACCAGCACCAGCGGCCCAGTGAGATGGCCTTGCTTTTCCAACACGGCTCTCCTTTCCTATCACCCACCCACGTATTTTAAAAGAAAAATTTAAAAAGACAAAATTTTCTTATTTTTTTGGTGGTACTGGGGATTGAACCCAGGGGCTTTCTACCTCTGAGCTACACCCCCAGCCCTATTTTATTGTATTTATTTTGAAACAGGGTCTCACTACTTGCTAAGGCTGTCCTCGAAGGTGCAAATCCTCGGATTATAGGCATGTGCTACCATGCCCACCTTCATTTCTAATTTAGAAAAACTGCCCTCTGTTCTACTGAATTTCTTTTAATTGGCGATTCTATAATATATACTAATTTGACAATTCACACTGAATACTGCAGGAACTTTATATATAAAAATACTTCCTACAGGTGAATGAGAGATTTTAAACGTTTCTTTTTAAACAGATTTGCATTTATCCTTTGTTCGTTTATTTCTGTGGTGCTGGGGATCGAACCCAGGGCCTTGCACATGCTACAAAAGTGCTGAACCACCAAGCTACCCCTCCTCCTTGGTGGTACTGGGGATTGAACTCAGGGGCAGTCTACCTCTGAGCTACACCCTTAGCCCTTTTGATTTCCTATTCTGAAATAGGGACAGAAATAGGTTCATGGCCAGGTTTTCATACTCTGGCCTTGAACCTGAGATTCTCCAGTCTCCGCTTCCCACATAACTAGGCTTACAGGCCTGCCAGTCTTTCTTGCCTTTTTTCCCCTTCTTCTCCCCTAAAGTCAGCCACAACAAATGCCATCCATACACGGTGAGAAGGCAACACAGCCCTAATGAAAAAGAAATCGACACAAGACAGTGGGACACGGTAAAATATTTCACAATTCCAAGACCTCAATGATAAACTGCTCCTGCTGTTGTTCAAATAAAAGGCACTCTCTGCCTGATGACTTTCTCAGGGAGACTATAAAAATAAGGGAATCACAGATTAAAAAGTGGCAGCAAAATAAATTACCCCTCAGAGAAAGAAGCCACATTCCCAAGTGATTCTGTACTTGTGAGACTGGCGGAAACCAGGAACTGGTTGTCTCCTGGGTATCACTTTTCTACCCAGAGTCCCACGGGGATTACAAAGGTGTTGGCTTTGCCTGCTGGCCCCACACAACCAAATGCTTGACCCGTCACAGGGCCAAACCCTTGCAGTAAGTACCTCAGCAGAGCAGGTCTGGTTCAAGGACAGGTGAGTCAGAACTCTAGAATACTCTGGAACTCTGGTGAGGGGGAGATCCAGACTTGCTGAAGCCCCATACTTGCACCAGGAGATGCTGGGGCAGAAGCAGGTTTACTGTGAAGTGGAGGACAGCGCCCAGCAGGCACCAAGAGGGAGTTAAGGAGGCCTCGAACCCCACAGGTGAGCGCTGTCCCGATTCTGAAGCGCCTGCAACATCCCGGCCCCAGAACCTCCGTAGGCCATCTGGCACTGCCCCCAGAAACATTACCCTCCATTTTATCATTAGAGCAGAAACACCTTAGCATGGAAATACCATTTAAGAGGTTCAGAGTGACACTGGGGTGGGGGGAGTACAGGGTTCCTGGGGTTAAAGGGAACAAACTGGAAGGTTGGAGGGAAAATGCCAGGGGGCCTCCAATGCTTCTTCACCTTACTGACCCCTGGAGGACACCCAGACTCGCCCTGGGGCAGGTGTTGGTCCCTCAGAAACCACAGAAGGAGCCAGAGAAGAGTCCTTACAGAGCATGCCCTTGTTCTTGAACTCTAAATGTACCCTTATATCAGTGAAACCAATTAAATGAAACCCGTCAGCAAGCAACATAAACAAAATAAATGTAAGCCAATGGAGAGAGAAATGAGCAAACATGTTTATAAAGTGATTAGGTCTACGAAGAGGGCAAAGGAACAGAAGCTGTATAAAACTGCATCTTCTCTGATGTAAAGGTATACACAGGTAATATGAATTAAAAGACTTCACTATTCCCACAGCAAGCTCAGAAGACTACAGCTAGAGATCCGTTCTGCTTTGTCTGTTTGGCATTTGGGGTAAATGCTAAAGCTAGTGGCTTTGCGTGTTTTGGGGAATCTTACAAAGTCCCCTAGCCCCGCTCGCTGCAAAGGGGATACAGGGAGAAGGGCAAGACCCACTCGAGGCTGCACAGCCCAGAGGCAAAAACCGAGCCTTGGTCCCTGGGTCAGTTTCACTTGGTGCCCTCCCTGTGACTGGAAAAGCAAAACCATCGGGTGGGCGTCCCTGCTCCAGAGGTTGTTCGGTCCAGGCACCTAGAGGCTTTCAATTATGACCTGACTCTACCCAGATTTAAGCTAAAACACCCCCCAAAGGGGAGAGTAAGTATTGAAATGGCAGTAACTGACCAACCTGAGCTCACAGCACCATGCTACACTAAGTGGCCAAGACCTAAGACAGAGGCACAGGTTGTAGGAGCATGCCAAGAGGACCTTGGTTACTTAAAGCTGCTCCCGCCATCTTGCCATGGCTGACTTGTCACCCATGCAAGGTGAGGAGAAGGAACTTTCCAGGAAGGAACATTCCAGGCCTGCAATTTTCCTGACAGTGGCCACTTTTTCATGCATCTGCTCAGGAGTGACCTCCTCAGAGAATATGACCCTCCTACAGTAGGGCATCACCCAGGGCCTGCCAGTCAACCCCGAATCAATTGCTGTCTTCCTGTTGACCTAATAATACTCTACTGCAATCTCCTCTTCATGGTCTATCAGTGGGTACAGACATTACCCTGTACAGAGGACATGCCCTCCATAAACCGGCCAGTGACAGAAGGAACTTGGCATTGATGTGCTAGTCACAAGTTACACAAGTCCTCACTCAGGAATCATACTGTTGGACATATGAAGGTTTCTGGGTAGCAGAGCTGACTGAATGGGTAATTCAGACGAACGAAGACAACTGCAGGATGAACAGGAAAGAGATCCAACAGCAGTGGCAGAGGGGAGACGTGGTTCTGCTTCAGGCATAGGTAAGGGCCAGCCAAAAGCAGGCTGGAATTCAGTTTGGCTAAGAATCAACTAAACATCTGCCAGTGCCACTCGATTAGAAGTCACTGAGGGCCAGGCGTGGTGGCGCACACTTGTAATCCCAGCATTTGGGAGGCTGAGACTAGAGGATCCGGGTTCATGGCCAGCCTCAGCTGCTTAGTGAGGCTCTCCGCAACTTAGTGAGACCCTGTTTCAAAATAAAGAATAAAAAATAGCGCTGGGGCTGTAGCTCAGAGGTAGAATGCACCCAGGTTCCATCCCCGGTACTGGGGGGAAAAAAAAAGAAGTCACTGAGGCACATGCCCATCACCACCAACACCCAACAAAAGCCAGGTGGCAGAAGGTACCCTGGGAACGTGGGGTCAGCCACTGCATCCATCTTCACAATCTGCTGGGCCAGGAAGGCGGGTCCTGCCACACACCACACCGTGCAAACAGGCCCATCACCTCTATCAGGGTTTACCTGTGCTAGTTTAAGCAACATGAGCCTGCAGACAAGGGTGTGGTCCCCCCATTTTTCCTCTTTCCCTTTAAGGCCTAAAAGTACATGAAAGGCCTTACTTTCCACTAAGCTTCCAGCCCTCCTCTCATCGTGGTGTTCTGTGGTTTTGCCAACAGCCAAATGGATGTTTTAATGCTGAAAATATTCATAGAAGCCAAGCATGATGGCACACGCCTGTCATCCCAATACTTGGAAGGCTGAGCTAGGAGGATCACAGATTAGAGGCCAGTCTCTGCAACTTAACAAGACCCTTCAGCAATTTAGTGAAACTCTTTCAAAAATTAAAAAAAACAGGCCGGGCATGGTGGCACATGTTTGTAATCCCAGTACTTGAGAGGCTGAGACTGGAGGATTGCAAATATACAGCTAGCCTCAACTACTTAGTGAGGCCCTCTACAAGTTAGACCATTTCAAAATAAAGAAAAAATAGGGCTGGGGGTAGAATGCCTCTGGGTTCGATCCCCAGCACTGTAAATAAAACAAAAAACTAAAAAACAAACAAAAAAATTAAATTAAAAAATAGGGCTGGGGTGGCTTTGATCCCTCAGTACCAAAAAAAGTATATAGAAATAAACCTTAAACTATTTTTAGGTTAAAAAGTAGTGTAGCACCTTTATGGGGAAGACACAAACACACCAAGATAATTGCCAGTGTTGGGCTGGGATGCAGCTCGGTGGTAGAGCTGAGGCCTGGGTTCAGATCCCCAGCTCTGGCAGAGGTGGGGGAAGTCAGCAGTATTTTGCAAGTTAAATTGTAAGGGAAGGCTTGCAAAGAAACACCACTGATGGGCTCGCTTCGTCCTATGACAAGTCTGTTTTGTTCTGTAATAGCCTCCCTGTGCTGCCTCCTCCCTTCCTCGAGAAGCGTCCTGGGCAGCACCACAGGGAGCCGCACACAAGGACCACGCCGTCTCCAGGTTCCCTCTAGGTCATCTACCGTGTGGAGATCACCAGCTTACTGCTATCTGTGCATGCAATCGCTAGAGCGGCCCTAACTATGGCACAATGGTCATTTCCACGTTAATTAAATTCCCTTTCTGTCCAGGATTTCTGACCATTTACCAATCCAGAAAGGACAGAGAGCCCGGACACGATTCAAGTGAGGAAAGCGGGAGCCGGGGAGACCGAGTGGTTTGAAGTCAGTGCACAGCTGGTCCCTTGTTGAGGGCTGTGCGTGCCAAAACATCATTTTATTAACTCAATTTTCCAATATTAAACACATAAGCTGGTAAATCCAATTATTTAGATTACATCCCAATTCTAAACAAAGGGTAAGGAATGGGTAGGAAGAGAGGGTCTGTTCATTCAAAAAACAAGAAGCTGTGCGTCTGGCAAATGCAAAATGACCAGCATGGCTGGCTCTTTGTGCCGGTGTGGGAGCGGGTCCTGACGCTTTGCCAACTTGATGAAAGGCCTATTCAAAAAAATTTCCTGTGTTTCCATCCCCAAAATAATTACCCACTCTATTCTACCCCCAGACACACACACTACAAACCTGGCAGCTACTCAAAGGAACGAGAGCGTGCCCATGTGTGTGCTGGAGGGTGCAGGGGGCCAGGAAGGGGATATCCTCTACCCAGGGCAAGCTGCCCACCAAATTCAAATGCAAGTGCAGTTGCGGGCACACCACACAGGATGGCTGTAAACATCCTGAATAGTAAAGAGAAAATAAACACATCCTCAAGTGAACCCAGAGGCCAGCAGAGACCGATTCACTCCTAACCGTGGCGGAGAACACTGGCCAGGGACTATATTCTTCTCACGACACACATCAGACCCCTGTTCCCATAGTGATGGGTCATATGTGTTCGCCAGGTTAGGAGGACATCACATAATGACAAAAAGGAAGGTTCAGCCGGCCACCAGCTCCGGGAGAAGAGTGTTGCTGTACAGAGGCCTGTTGTATGGTATTCCTTGAGATCTAGCCACATATTGCTTCATAGCCTATCCACCCCCACCCCCACGCACACACTGTATGTATACACAGATGAAATAGTTTGTTTATGCTAAAAAACCACAGGATATTAAATATTTGCAGCACTTGTCTTAATTAAGTTACATAGGGAACTCTTTAGAGTAAAAGTTTGCCGTTACCGGATTTGCCTAAAGGAACTTTCTGTTGACTGAACCCCCTCCCTGTGGATCCTTGAGAGGTCTGGCTTGGTCAGACTGGCACCAAAAAAAAAAGGCAATGGTGTCACAAGACTTGGCTTTAGCTCAACTAACCTGTCCTCTGCAGCAAGGTTGGCCCCAATTTTCTCAAACTATTTAAAACAAGTAAGCTGTATAAAGCCGGGCGTGGTGGCGCACGCTTGTAATCCCAGCATTCGGGAGGCTGAGACCGGAGGATCCGGGTTCGCGGCCAGCCTCAGCTACCTAGTGAGGCACTCTGCAACTTAGTGAGACTCGGTTTCAAAATAAAGAATAAAAAATAGGGCTGGGGGTGTAGCTCGGAGGTAGAATGCTCCTGAGATCAACCCCCAGTACCGCAAAAAAAAAAAAAAAAAAAAAGTAAGCTGTGTATAATGGTGCATGCCTATAGTCCCAGTACTTGGGAACCTGGGACAGGAGGATTGCAGGTTTAAGGCCAGCCTTAGCACCGTAACAAGAACCTGTTTCAAAATAAAAAGTAAAACAAGGCTAGGAGTATAGCTTAAGAAGTAGAAAGCCCTGGGTTCAATCCCCAGGTACCACAAAAAACATAAAAAATAAAAAATAATAAATAAATATAAAAATAAAGTAAAAAAAGATAAAGAGGGATAAATAAGGCTGTCTAGCTCTGAGCTCCTGTGACCTCTGACCGCTGCAATGAAACAAGAGTACCTGAAAAGGCAATTTCTGTAATAATTCCTTTAATCTGAGTCCCTAGTTCTAAATGAGAAGTACTGAACTTTTGCCACCAGGCAATCAGAATCTCAATCTCCAAACTGTCTATATGGCTAAGTTAAAGGATCCTAACACCAATTTCCAAAGTGCTGAGTGACAGGTAAAATAGCAAAATACATCAACCTTTAGATTTAGGATAAAAATACTGGCTAACACTTCAGAAATATGGGGAGAAAGTGGAAAAGAATCTATGTTTTTAGAAAGATATTGTAATCCCACAAGTAACCCTAGAATTTCCTTCAACTACTAAATATTAGCAATACTCTATACTCTCCGCCCTAATACTGAATCCTTCCAATGGAAATCAGTAAAAGCATTTATGCAATCACATCTGCTTCCTTCAGAACACAGACACCCTCAGGAACACTAACCTAGCTACTGGTCAATACCTTTATCAGCTCAACTCAAGAAGCTGGCCCAAACAGAAGACAAGCAACGAAACCCAAAAATCAAAGCCACTTTGGGAAGGTGTCAACATCACTCCAACATTCCACTCGCCCAAATAACAGGCATTAGTCAGGCATGGTGGTGCATGCCTGTAGACAGAAGGATCGCGGGTTCAAAGCTAGCCTCAGCAACAGAGCGAGACCCTGTTTCAAAACAACCCCCCCCCCAAAAGTAAAAAGGGTTGGGGCTGTAGCTTAAAGGTTAAATGTCCCTGGGTTTTCAACCCCCTGCACACACAAAGGCATTCAGAAAGAAAGGTGAACCTTCCTTTTCTTTTATTCGTGGTAAAGGATTACGGGAGAGGAAAGAGAAAAGGATGTCAAAAGTTAATAAAACTAAACACATAACATCTAGAAGCAACATTTCCCCCCAAAGTTAAACATTTCTAGATGTACATAAAGCCCAGGTTGGGCGATGATAACCCACCCAAATGGTATGAAAGTAATATGCATTGCAGCTTTTTGATTCAATTAACAAAACTATTCAATTTGTTATTTGAAATCTTATGCAGCATCCTGAAATGTCAAAGAACCAAGACTGCCTGGAAATCAAGCATGTCACGATCAAGGAAACATTTGACATTGAATTCTTTTGTGTTCTAGAAAGCAACCATGTCAAATTGGAGAGGGATCATCGGCAATCAACAATTAAAGCAGCAACAAAGCCCTTTTGTTCCTGCAGTCACGAATGTCAGCTATGTAAATGTCAGTTTTAGTTTGCGACCTAGGCAAAGCCACCTGTCCTGATATCCCAAGCCATCACTACTTTTTTTTTTTTTTTTTAAATACAAGGTCCAACTGCAGACCCAGGAGAAAAAGTCCCAATCTTCTCAATAAAGACTGTTGGTTTCATGGAAGTAAAATAAGAATAATGAGAGTCAGAAGAGAAACTCATTCAAGTATCTTAAGAATCCAGACAGGATCTGGCCAAAGCAATTCCCTGCTATATTACTGTAGGTACACGGTGTTAACAAATTACCCAAAGTACATTCACTTTAAAAGCCCAGAAGCGCCAGTTAAAATGTTAATTTGCCGTTCTACTTGCTCTGGAGGCAGGACTGCCAACTTAGTTTTTAAAATATCATTTCAACAAAAACTCTAGCAGTTTTTCAATTTTAGGTTACTCAATACCCAACTGCCAACTGCCAAAAATCTCCTGGCAACCATCTCCTGGCAGAGAGAATCATTGGGAAGGGAGAGTGAATGACCTCTGAGGTGAGAATCATGTTTCAAAAAAAAAAAGAAAAACATACGAAGAAACTTCTTTCTACAATGCTGCTTGTACAGCTCCTCCATTCACTCGGTCTGCAGAATCCTTCTAGGCGCAGAACCGGGAAGTCAATCCTGCAGAAATTTCCCACTGGAAACAGCATAGGTGGAAGCCCACTAAAGGGGCTATGGGTGAAGCTCAGTGGTATAGCGCTTGCCTAGCATGTGTGAGGCCCTGGGTTCTAGCCCAGCACTGCAAAAAAATTAATAAAATGAAATAAAGTTCACTTGGCAGAAGCACCCTGAAGCCCAAAGGTGGCGCTCACAACCCCAGCTAGTTGCAGAGCAAGCTTTGGCTTCTTTCAACCTCTTCCTCTCAGGCATTTAGTTCACTTAAAAGAGATCTGATTTAAAGGGTGACAGAAAAGGGATCCCAGACAATTTCCTCGCCCACTGGAAATCTCATGAAGTAGCCAACAAGCACCAATAGATGGCAACAGCGAGTCTTTAGAATCGGGCCCTGGTAACATCCCCCAAGAAAAAACAGTTCTAAATTATGACAAGCACTGCCATTGGCCAATTTTTAGAACCTATGCTAACATCTGGTGCCAGCTATGAATTCGGCCACTCTCTACTGGAAACAGTAGTATGAACCGAACACTGTTTGCAATACAGTTTCATCCCACCAACTCCACTCCATGTCAAAGTCCCTTGCTTGTGTGAAAAATACGCAGAAACTCACAATATACCTAGAGCTACAAGGCTGTTCTCTGATACACATGCAAAAAGGTGACTGTACCACCAAGAAAAGAAAATGCTAAAGCAATACCTCATAATGTTAACACATTCCTTTCGGGAATAAGCCCAAAGTGTTTATTTTGGGGCTCTAATATTTAGTGCGCTGAACAATAATCCCTGGTTATTTTCAAAGTATGCAGTATTTCCTACGCCATCACCAACCAAAATGCTGTTCTGCAATAAAAAGATTAACAATTCATTCCTTGTCTCTTCCCGAATGTCTTGTAAGAGCCTGACGTTTATAGACAATTGTCTGCAGATGAGGGAACATGATCATAATTCAAGAACCTGCTCATAGCTAATGAATGAATATATGGAGAGTGAGTCTCCTCTACTTTTGTACTGTTTGTACTTGGTGATTCTAGCGCAAGGGCACAGCCTTCCGCTAGAGTATCCCACCCTGGGGATACTGCGGACTCAGCATCTCTGCTCAGGATCCATAGCACCTGCAGCTGCCAGGACAGTTCTAAGTCTCGCATTCGTGGCATGGAAATTTAAATGAAAACCAAGGCAAGTTTATCAATAGAGTGTCAAGGTGTGGAAATCACCTGCATTTCTAGGGGTGCCTCTAAACAACCTTAAGCTTTCACCAACAGTCAAAGTTGCACAGGGTGGTAAATCTACTTCAGTGCCCCCCCCCCCAAAATCACCAGAACCCTGACATCACTGAATCCAACTGAGGAGCCTGGGGGTGTGCAATGTTCTATCTCATCTGCCGTCTTTATACCCAATCATTTCACCATCTAAGACACCTCTATTCCAGTACAATGTAAAAGTCTTCCCTGTCCTTTCTCATCAGCCACCTGCCAGGCCCAGTTTGACCTTGCAAGCTGTGCACCCACAGGCCTTCTACCTAATCCCCTGTACGTGCACTACAGCAGTCCCCCTTATCTGTGGGGGAATGTGTTCCAAACCAACCAGCGGATACCAGCAACCAGATAGTACAGAACCTCATATATAGTACACCTTTTTCTTCCTGTAGATTTTTTTTTTTTTTTTTTTTTTTTTTTTTTGCGGTACTGGGGATTGAACTCAGGCATTCTACCTCCGATCTATACCCCCAGTCCTATTTTGTATTCTTTATTTTGAGACAGGGTCTCACTAAGTTCCAGAGTGCCTCACTGGGTAGCTAAGGCTGGCCGAGAACCCAGGTCCTCCAGTCTCAGCCTCCTGAATGCTGGGATTACAAGTGTGTGCCACCACGCCCGGCTTTTTTTTTTTTTTTTTTTTTTTTTTTTGCGGTACTGGGGATTGAACTCAGGGGCATTCACCTCCGAGCTACACCCTCAGCCCTATTTTTTATTCTTTTTATTTTGAAACCAGGTCTCACTAAGTTGCGGAGTGCCTCACTAGGTAGCTGAGGCTGGCCGCGAACCCAGATCCTCCGGTCTTAGCCTCCCAAATGCTGGGATTACAAGCGTGCGCCACCACGCCCGGCTCCGGCTTCTTCCTGTAGATCTTAAACTCTGCACATTACTTTTTTCTTAAGTTGAAGAGGTTCATCCGTTTACCTAAAGGAAGCACCATACTGCTTCTCCTTGGCATATCTGAATTGCCAGCATCACTACTCTTATAAGGGTTACCAGAACACAAACAGTGTGATCGCCTGACAGCCCACGGGCTAACTGGCCCATCAGGTACCCGAGGCAGCTACTAAGTGACCAAGAGGCAGGTGGTATATAAGCATAAATACACTGGACAAGAGGATAATCCATAGTATGGGCAAACAGCAGCAGGGTGGTGAGAAATTTTATTATACTTTTCAAAATGGCAATTTGAAGTTATGAATTCTAAATCCCTGCAATTTAGCAATTAATATTCTCAGGTTGCAGGTAACTAGGACCATGAAAAATGAAACAGCAGATGGGGAGGGAGGCACTCCTGTAGATGGAAAGAGGCCACATCTCTGGACAAGAACAGATTTGCAGTGAACATCTGCACCAATATGTCCACCTTAACTGCATATGGCTTCAAGAGGCCCTTAACAGGGGTCTGGCCAAAATGTCTTCTGCCTGGACCTCCCATCACAAAATGATAACTTTTCCAAAGAGGAAAGGCATTCCAATTCTCAAATTGAACAGCAAATGTTACCTTTCCGCCATCAATCCAACAAATCCCTGCTGGAGGTACAATAACTGTCGCTCACATGGTTAGTGACACAGCCATGTGCACATGTCCAAAGAGGACATATTTGCATTTGCTGTGACACTACAAAGGAAGCTTAATGGTTTTGGAAGGACTTGAGCAGAGCTGGCAGCACAAACTCCCTGAGGTGAGATTGGGGATATGAACAAATCAAAAACAAGCCCTTCTCTTCACCCAGAGAAGCTCACTAGTCACTCCTGGGCATTCAGACTCCATGACAATTTCTGATCCTTATTTAGTTCCAGGAAACATCCTGGGAAAAGATGATCAAACTCCTTAGCAGGATTCCAGATAAAAACACTCAAACTATTTGCATCCCTCCAGTCATTCTGAAGGGCTGAAAGACTTCCTGTTCAATTAGGTCCTTCATTAATCCCTACTGCTTAAGCCAATTTTCCTTGTCTGCAGACAGGAAATGATAAAGCCGCAAGGTCAGCCTTCTCGGGTGCCGCTCAAATCCTCCCGAGAAGGCTGCAGCCGAGATCTACCCCATGTCTCCTCACAGAACCTCACCGTCCCCTGGCTCTGCTCATTTCCTCAAATTACAAAAAGGAAGGAAGATAAAAGTATAAGAGCGAGCCAAAATAATGGCAGAGAAAGTTCTACGAGGCTCTAAGAAATGTGAAAACAACAGGAGTTCCAGCTGGGGAGGACAGGGATCCATGCAAAATGTATAAACCAAAGGATTCTATAGATTATTAGCTAAAACTTTAAGAACTAACTAACCCCAGCCTCAAACCTAGCTTCAGTGATTTCTGCAGGACTAAGGATTACTTTTAGGGGATGCTTCCTAGAGGCATATACTTGGTTCTCCTCCTAATGCACCATCCAAGAAAATCAGAAGTAAAATTGAGAACACACCGAGGAGGTAGTTTGCTTTCTGGCTCTTTCCAAAATATCTTGCACCCATCTACACAACCAAGCCACCGAAGAAGAGGCAGGATAACATTTCCTAATGGGCCTATTTTAGGGAAGAGAGAAGTACTGGCAGGATGGCCCCAAGTGTGGACCACAACGTAGGTGAGAGAGTAAGCAAAAATTGTCACACTGTCCAAACTGGAAGCAAAGATATACTGAGCAATCAAGGAAATAGATGATGTCCTTCTCTACTCTGCAGAGTCACTGAAGTGAACAGCAAGTATATTCTTCCTCGCTGCTGACTTCAGCGAAACGTTATGCCAGCAAACTGGGCAAATGCAGAAGCGTGTCCATAAAGTTGGGGCAGGGGAGGAGAAGCAAGGTGCTTAACTGTTCTCTTTATAATGACTCTCTTCAATTCCACCAACCTAAACATGCCCTAATGGTCTCGCTTTGATCCCAGAGGCATCCATCTTGAACTGTCTCAATAGCCTGCCAAACTCCACATTCCCAGCCATCTATCAGGCCTGGGAAGGGTGGCTCTGGTTCCACCTCCAGCAATTTGCAAATGAGACTAGTAAGAGATCATTTCCAGCTGGACACTTAGAGCTTCCTGCCACACATCCAAAACACCCTGGGATAGCAGTTACAACAGACTCGCACTGAGGCCCAGAGACACTGACCCAGGGAACTTGTGGGTTTGCTAAAGGACTTACCAAGTTGATTCCTTCACCTGCTCTCTTCCATAATATATGTTTGTTTGGTCTCCAAAGGATCCAGAATAAGTCACTCATAAAAAAGTTACTTTGAGCCTGGCATGGTGGCATACACCTATAATCCCAGTATTTAGGAGCCTGAGACAGGAGGATCTCAGGTTCAAGACCAGTCTCATCAACTTAGCAAGGCCCTGTCTCAAAATAAAAAAGGCTGGGGGTATAGCTCAGAAGTAGAACAGCCCTGGGTTCAATCCCCAGTACAAAAGGGGGGCAGGGCAGCACAACACTTTCCAAAAGAAACATCTTTTGGAATTTTTTTTTTCCCTTTGGTGGTACTAGGGATTGAACCCAGGGGCATTCTATCTCTGAGCTATACCCCCAGCCCTGTATTTTATTCTTTATTTTTGAAACAGGGTCTCCCTACGCTGCAGAGGGCCTAAGTAGCTGAAGCTGGCTGTGAACTTGCAATCCTCCTGTGTCAGCCTGCCAAATACTGAGATTACACCTGCACCACCATGCCCAGCTGAAAAAACTTTTTAAGGGGTAAGGGATGTACCTCAAGAGAAAGAATGCCCCTGGGTTCAATCCCCAGTACCAAAAAAAAAAGTCATAATGCCCTAACAGAAAGTAACACAAAACGCCGGGCGTGGTGGCGCACGCTTGTAATCCCAGCATTGGGGAGGCTGAGACCGGAGGATCCGGGTTCGAGGCCAGCCTCAGCTACCTAGTGAGGCACTCCGCAACTTAGTGAGGCCCGGTTTCAAAATAAAGAATAAAATAGGGCTGGGGTGTAGCTCGGAGGTAGAATGCCCCTGAGTTCAATCCCCAGTACCGCAAAAAAAAAAAAAAAGAAAGTAACACAAAACTATCATAACTTCCCATGTAGTCTCCCAAGGATCCATTTATCTTTCAAAAGGTTGTGTTTTCCTGTAAGTGTATTTCCACGCCCTCCCCTGAAGTCATTTGCTCTCCCAAGATTCCAACTCTGTTCCTCAATGTTCACTCCAATTTGAGTTTTGGAGTATTTCATTAAAGTTTTCTTTCTCTTGTTAATGTGCCTTTTTTCCATTTAATCCTCTAATTTGAGAAGGCAGATGAAAAGTGGGGGTTTTTTTGTTTGGTTTTGCGGTACTGGGGATTGAATCTGGGGCGTTCTACCTCCAAGCTATACTACCAACCTTATTTTTTATTCTTTATTTTTGAAACAGGGTTTCAGTAAGTTGTGGAGTGCCTCACTAGGTAGCTGAAGCTGGCCGAGAACCTGGATCCTCCGGTCTCAGCCTCCCAAATGCTGGGATTACAAGCGTGTACCAGCACACCCGGCTTAGGAAAAATTTTTTCTTCTGGGATATTTTCATGTATTTTACACAACTCTCAGATTTCACTCGGTACTTTCTGAACTGGAGATGCAGGAATGATTCTGAGGGACAGCGCAACAGTCGATTTCACAGTTTTGTTTTGAATGTGCATCTTTTCCATAGTAGATGATTTTTAAAGTGAAAAATGTCATACAAAGTAGTATTGCAGGTAAAAATAGGATGCTCATGGTACAAACCAGGTACCTTTCTCCTTGGTTCTAGATGTGTGTGGGGGGGGGGGGGGGGGGGTTACTGGGAGTTGAAGCCAGGGGCATTCCACCTCCGAGCTACACCCCCAGCCCTATTTTTTATTCTTTATTTTGAAACAGGGTCTCACTAAGTTGCGGAGGGCCTCACTAGGTAGCCGAGGCTGGCCTCAAATCCGGATCCTCCAGTCTCAGCCTCCCAAATGCTGGGATTGCAAGCATGCGCCACCACACCCAGCTTCTAGATTTTCATTCATTTCTTTTTATTCTAGGATTATAAAGAAACCAGCAAACCCCAGCTAGGAAAAATATAACATATCAATGAGCAAGTATAGTTCACAGAATTCTAAGGAAATGCCTGAACAGCAAATTCAAACTCAGGAAACTAAGAAAAATCAACCTGTTCCTCATTCAGCTTCTACTTCAACAAAGATGAACAAGCCCAGTCTGTTGTGTTTTTTGAGGTGCTGGGGATCTGACCCAAGGCTTCACTAGACAAATGCTTTACCACTGAGCTATACCCCCAGCCCAAGCCCAGTCACTTTTTATGCTAAGGGGGCCTTTACAACGCACACCTAAAACAGTGGATGTGAATAGAAACTGAGGCAAGGATCCTCTGGTATGGGGAGCGGGGAGAGAAAAGGGTTCTGGAGGAATGGACAAATGAAGACCAACTCTGCCTTCCAGATCCCAACATGAAATGTAGCCTAATCCAATCACAGCACCCAATGACCTAGACTCCTGGGAGCCAGCTGCCATTCCCAGCCAGCTTCCCTCTGGGATAGAAATCTGTATGAGAACCCAGTCACAAGGGACCTTTCTAGGAAGAAAGGTACAACGGATTCCCCAGCTTACCTTGTAAAAAATCCCTCTCAAAGCAGTTACAGACCTCTCATCCCTAGTTTCTAGGAAGAATCTAGACTGTTCAGCTTAATGGTGGGCAGAGGAGTGGTATGCACGGAGGCTCTTAAGGGCCTGGTGTGCTGGGTTCACTCCATGGAGAGCTACAAAAGTCCTAGACCTCTGGGGCAGGAACAGAAGGAAGCACTATATATATACACCAGGTGAGGAGTCAAACAGCGTCGAAAAGAGGGACAAGGCACTGCAATTTCATTCTCTCGTGAACCGAACCCATTTAAAATGACTGTGAAAATGCCCTGTGTTAAATGTCAGTAGAGGGGGGAAAAAACCTTCACCTAGCAAGCTATCTAAACTGTCCATTTCATCTAGACTTATAACCCTGGAAACAGAAGAGATTGCAGGACCCACATTTCTCAAAGTAGGCATTGCAATGGGGTGGTGGTATGATAATGAAAACCACAAGATTTAGTGAAATATAGCATCCTGGGTCACCAAGGCATTAAGGCTTAACCCTAAAAGGCACAAAAGTCATGAAAATTAAAAAAGAAAGAAAGAAATTACTGAGGCAAAACTCTAGTCAGTGGAAACCCAGAGTTCTAAGTGGAGAACTGAAGCCACTTTTGCACTTCTACCCCCAAACAAATCTGATCTTGACTTCACTGGCACTTTATAAGTGGGGAGAAAGACATCAGGTTCTGCAACCACCACCCCCATGCCCTAAAGTGGGACCCTAGCTTTACATTAAGATTCCCAAGGGCTAGAAATCTTTTCTGAGAAGAGGTGAAAATAACCTGGCCCTTGTGTGGGTTTGAAATCCAAAATCATACCCTGAACCCAAAATTTAGTTTAACAGAGAAAATGCCCTGAGATGCCTGGCAAAAACAAATAAGAATCCTGGGGTCTCATGAGAATCTCCCACAAACACCTTAGGGAAAATAAGTATCTGTCTACCAAGGGAAATAAAGCACCATGAGCAAAACCCAGCAGAAGCCAAAGTGGGGAAAAGTCAGTCAGCAATGTCAATTAGTGGGCTATGCCTAAATAAGTAAGAGCCAAATTTGAAAATACTTTCAGAAAAAAACTAACATTTGAAACAGTAAGCAGAAATTAGCATTTAAATGTAACCTAGAAAACTTGTGGAAAGCAAAATAAACTAGGTAGACCTAAGGACTGCTTCAGGCTGGAATTCCAGACCACCTTGGGTAACATAGCAAGACCCCCTTCTCAAAAATAAAAAATAAACTAGCCAGAATGAAAGCTTTTAGTAGTACCTTTTGCTATTTTTCTACTAAAACAAACCCCAACTTGTTTATAAAGTCCAAAGTCTAAGAAATTGCATTACACAGACCCCAAAGATTATAGTCATGCCCCAGCAGCAGTAGGCTCTTTGAGGCCCCAGTTACAGGAAGAGACACTGCTGTCTACTTGAGAACCTTCTGATTTCCTCCGGAGAGATCAGGAAATAGCAGCTAGAGAAAGGTATTTATTGACTTGAGTAAGATTAAGCTACTACTGAATACTATTGGAGAACACACAAAAACCTGTCAAAATACTTGAATTAACAATCCACAGAATCGCATAATGGAATTCTGAGGCTCATATTTGGGATAAATGAATGGGTTCATTTCCTGTTGTGCCCAGGGGAGGGAATAGCCTCTGTTGCCATGGCAATGGTAAACCAATGCATTCCCTTCCCAGCTTCACAGTGGTTAAAATAAACACAGATCAGAGCTGACTTTATTTGCCCTTGTTAAAAAAAAAAAAAAAAAAAATTTAAATGTCTCCCCATCAACTCTTGTAGGTAACTGGCTTCATCAAAATTTCTGTGCAACATTCACTGAAAGATACTCTCACCCCTAAGTAACCCCCCACAAACAACAAATTCTATCTTAAAACACAGGTCACTGAGAAACTGTTGATGGGTATATGGAACTGCCTTGGCAAAGAGGACTAGAAGCATGAACTCTGCAGTAAGGACAGGTACAGTGTAATCCAGTGTCATCTCTTGATCTGATCTACGACAAAATACACTTTGTAAGAAACCGAAACTGTTAGGAACACCATATGAAAGGTGGAGACAGACTTAGGAAGATGTGTGTGTTTTATGGATAGCTTTCCCTCGCTGGGTATAAATTAAGTTAAGGCTTGTGCAAGTTCAAACGTGAGAAACCAGGGAAAGAATAAGTGCAGTGATATTTCACAGAAATATTCTCAGGTGGGCATGGTGGTGCACCGCTTGTACTCCCAGCATTTGGGAGGCTGAGACCGGAGGATTCGGGTTCTCGGCCAGCCTCAGTTAACTAGTGAGGCCCTCCGCAACTTAATGAGACCCCGTTTCAAAATAAAGAATAAAAAATAGGGTTGGGGGTGTAGCTCAGAGGTAGAATGCCCCCCGAGTTCAATCCCCAGTACCACAAAAAAGAAAAAAAGAAGAAAAAGAAATATTCTTAATCCCACTCTTTCTCCACCACACACACACACACACACACACACACACACACACACACACACACATACACACACACACTAGGAAAATTCTTAAGGCTAAAAGAAGAACTACTTTTTAATTTAAAAAAACAGGAATGTGACGGATAACAAATTATATTGTCTGACTCTTGGCCAGAATACTAAGTATAAGCAAAAGAAGAACTACAAGGAAAGCACCATGTACTGCAACCTACAGGAACTGGGAATAATCTTAAGAATAGGAAATTCAAAGGCAATTGAGATTAAATCACACTGTCTCCTTTATGTTATTTATGGCAGGAAACGCCTTTCACTCAGATGCCATGCCCTCAGGTAGAGCACAGGGTACCTAAGCATCTACTCACCTGAAACTGCACCAAAAAAGATGGAGGGGGCTGAGAAGAGGTACACAGCTGACTAGTCTATAAATAGTTTCAGAGAAACTGCAAGGGAAGGAAAGATATTACAACTCTTCTGTCTCTGTAGAAAGCAGATGAAGAAGCTGAAGAAGGAAACATTTGGCAACATACAGAGAAAAGGTCCCTAAAGAGGAATGGAGGTAGCTGGGCCCCAGAATTCTTAACCACAGAGATAACCACTGTCCATTTACACACTAGCTGTATACAGCATGGAAGTTGATTATTTATTATTGCTTAGTGTTATAAATGGCATAGCATTTAAGCCTTGGAGAAATGGTGACTAGTAGCATCAGAATCACTTGGGGATTTGCTAGAAATGCAAATTCACAGGTCCCACTCAGTACTACTGAATCCAAGGCTCTGGAGGCTGGAGCCCACTGAGCTGTGCTTTAACAAGTCCTATGGGTAATTTCAATGCATGCTCGTGTCTGAGCACTAATGGGTCAGAGCCAACTCTATACAGTATTGTGGTTGTCATTTATCACACAAATGGAGGTTCAGAGGCTTGAAGTAGTTTTCAACTGCATAGACACAAACCAAACAACTACTTCATTCCAAAAGCTGGGCTCACACTGGTGCCACATGGACTGTAGGTCATAGTTGGCTTAGCAAATATATGTGGGCATGATTCAGCTGTGCTGGCATGCTTACCTAACCCAGCAATCCTGAGAACAGGTTCCCTGTTGGTTTTATTCAACAAAAGACAAGCTCCTTTCCCACCGCTTTAGTGTCTGGTTTAAAGGGATTTCAACAGAAAGAGCAGGACAGACTACTACACAGTGCTGATCTAATGTTCCTAGTTAAAGGCTCAATGCTGGAAATAAAACCTCTTTGGAAAATCCACAGGGTCAATTTCCAAAGTGACATGTGAGGTTAATTGATTTGTTTTTAATTGACATATGGCAATTTGTGTATTTATAAAGTAGAATGTGACATTGCAATACATGTATAGACAGTGTGTTCAATACATGTACAAATCAGATGAAGTTAATTGGCATATATATCTAGCATCTCAGATATTTACCTTTTTTTTTTTTTTTTTTTTTTCCAGTACTGGGGATGGAACCTGGGGGCATTCTACCTCTGAATGTCAGCCCCAGCCCTATGTTTTATTCTTTATTTTGAAACAGGGTCTAAGTTGCAGAGGGCCTCACTAAGCAGCTGAGGCTGGCCGCGAACCCGGATCCTCCAGTCTCAGCCTCCCAAAATGCTGGGATTACAAGCGTGTGCCACCATGCCCAGCATATGTTTACCATTCTTTATGACAGGAACATTAAAAAACCCTCTGCCACTGTGAAATACTCAACTAATTGTTATCCACCAGTTACCCCACTGTGCTGCACAGAGCATGAGAAGTTATTCCTCCTATCCAATTGTACCTCTTTCCTACAGTTCCTAAATTGCTTCACTGAAAGGAAAAATGATAGACAATCTTGAACACTTTCTTTGTATACTATGTTTTAGAACTATGCAATTTAAAATATATGAGCCAACATGGAAGTGAAGATGAACCTTTGGAATTGAGGACAGCGGGCAAATATTTAGATCCCAAATAGGGACAAAAGTTTGCCCTCCTCGTCACTGCCATTGACAAGACATCTGCAAAACAAGGAAAAGCACTGTCTACACCAAAGATGGTGTAGGTGACAGCAAGAAAGAGCAAATCAAAAGGCAGGACCCTTCTGTGTGCGCAGCTTCAAGGGGTTTGCTGGTATGACTTCATGACCTCTAGCAGAAAGGTAGAGCTGACCTTGCCACACACCCTCCTCTCCTCGCCTCTGAATGGCTTCCCAGAGCCACAGTGGAGGAGGGCATCTTCTCGTGCACACACAGATTTCAGAAGATGTACATCAGGGTGTACTTCAGTTCCTAAATGTCTGCACACATTAATACACATTCTAATCTTGAGGGCCAGGGGCGCTCCAGCCATAGGATTCTCATCTACGCAGCGGGATGATCTCATGGTCACATGATCTATTAAGGGTTCGATTTAGTCCAGCATAGTTCAGTTAGGCTAGCATGAAGGAGGGATCGGAAATGAGAATCAAGAAAGAAATCATGGCAAAAGCAGTTCAAATCCCTATAGAAAGGAGAAACTACAAGCTCCAGAAAGGCCAAGTGCCAGTCCACACTACACAATGGCCGTTTCCTGGTGAGGCAGATTATAGTCCTGCAACGTACCAATAGACTACAGCCTGTCACCACGAATGCAAACATATTTGTTGGGGGCTGAATAGCAGGCTGAACAAACTGCAGCTATGGACTTGAAAAAGAATGGCTCTGAAAACAGTGTATTTTTAGAAACTGCTAGAATCCCATCCTACACAGTTCCAAGTCGGAAGAAAATTAAAGAAAAAAATGTACATTAATGAATATATCATACGCTAACCACAAAGAACCCCGAGAGTGGCCCATTTCACACTGGTATTTTCTTAAAGTAGTCATGACAGATGATTCCACCTTCTCCAAGGTAGATACTAAGGAAACCAGTGTAACCACAAGCTTATCAAAATCCACCTTGGGGAGTTGTATCACACGACATCAGAGTTGACACTTACATAATGTGTGTGTGTGTGTGTGTGTGTGTGTGTGTGTCTGTGTTTTACTGGGAATTGAACCCGGGGCATTCTACCTCCAAGCTATACCCCCAGCTCTATTTTTATATTCTTTATTTTGAAACAGGATCTCACTAAGTTGTGGAGGGCTTCACTAAGTGGCTAAGGCTGGCTGTGAACCTGCAATCCTCCTGTCTCAGCCTCCCAAGTATTGGGATTACAAGTGTGCACCAACATGCCTGGTCGGACTTTTAGAAAATATATTTTCTAAAACTAAACACACACACACACACACACACACACACACACACTCGCTTATTGCAGTGATGGGAATTGAACACAGGCCTCAAGTAAGCTGTGCCATGGCTCTATCACTGAACCATGACACTAATACACACACACACACACACACACACTGCGTAATGGACCTTTAAAATCCTATGCCCAAGCCGGGCATGGTGGCGCACACTTGTAATCCCAGCATTTGGGAGGCTGAGACCGGAGGATCCGGGTTCGAGGCCAGCCTCAGCTACCTAGTGAGGCACTCCACAACTTAGTGAGACCCTGTTTCAAAATAAAGAATAAAAAATAGGGCTGGGGGTATAGCTCGGAGGTAGAATGCTCCTGAGTTCAATTCCCAGTACCGCATAAAAAACAAACAAACAAACAAAAAAAACCTATGCCCAGAGAATAATTGACTTGACTCAAAAAAAGTCCCTGACCTATTGCACTGTTCTATACTCAAGAGAATATTTCATATATAAAAAAAAAAAACCTCAAAGACCTTCAGTTATTTCAACAAATAATCTGAAACCAAAGTTTCCTTTAAAAAAAAAAAAAAACCAGTGTTCATGTATGGTATTTAAACTTCATAGACATTTTATTATCCTGGACATAGATGCTTCGGATACATATTTTTAAATTTTAAAGAGACCAGAAAACAGGAGTCAACCTTAAGTAGGTGCCAGGGAGGAACCAGCAGGACCTTGGGGCAGGAAGGCAGCATTTCCCCTTCCTGCACTCAGCATCACTAAGTAGAGATGGCAGCTGGTGATTCACTTGGTCTGACCCTGTCCTTACCGTACAGACTACAACAGGGCACCTCTTTATGGCCTCGGCAGATTTAGGAAGTACACAGTGGTTTCTGCACACAGTTGTGGAGTTCTGAGTATACATGGCACCAGAGGAAGAGAAGGCTGAGGGAACATGTTGCATTACACACAACACGAAAACAGTATCTGCTGGGTTCATTCCTGACCAAACGAAGTAAGTATGGTGAAGATTTCAAACGGAAACACATCTTCCAAATACGATAGAGTAAGAAAGATCTCAACTAAAGAGGGTTATTTGCTTCTGAAATGTGACAGCTACTTCACAACGATTTCCTTTCCTTATATGTTATTTCACTACTATTTAGAATGTTCTTAAAAACATGCAAATGTTTGTTGCACACCGCACACTCTGCCAGACACTGGGGAATAAAAAGAAAAACAAGGACTGTCCCATCCGCCCAGGGAATAAGGGCCACATTCTTTGAAAGCCTGAACATCAAATGGACACAGCCTAGACAGCCATGACCACGCAGCACTCTCCCCCACCCCAGTACACCAATGGAATTCCAGCACTGATGATGCCGATTTCAAGCAATGCTGCGAAATAAGCTTTCAACTAGTGGGACAGATCTATCAAGGCATTTTATGAGGATTATATTCTAGAAGATTCTATCTTTGCAAATCAAAGCCATTGAGCCTAAGCAAAGGAAAAAGTAGCTTGCCTAATATTTACCTTACTCAGAGAAGGAAAAAAATACCACTTATTACTATGATCTCCTCTGTGAATTTTCAATGGTAGAAATGAACCAAACTCCCTTCTGGAAACAACTCATTTTGGTTGCTGCCTTCGCATTCTCCTGCCAACCGCTCACCCTGCCATAAGATGACAGGGAGGAGGAGGAGGAAGAGGAGGAGGAGGAGGGGAAGGAGGAGGAGGAGGAGGAGGAGGAGGAGGAGGAGGAGGGGAAGGACAGGGAGGCATGACAAGACAACAGTAAGCTAGATCCCATCTTAGTCTAAACACTGCAGTGCTGTTAATTGAGCCGAGCAGCCGAATGAGGTACTAGCGTCAATGAGCATTCTGGATAAAAAGGCATGTCTAACAACCCCATGTAAATGCACACATGTGAACCACAAGTGACACTAATGGCTGTCACCTCCTTCACAACCCAGGTGACTCCAGACCTCACAAATCCAGCCTCTAGGGCCTTTCATGTGAGTGTCAAGCTGTTCCCTCAAAATTTCATCAAGGAAGATGCAGAGACTGAAAAAAATGTTTTCAGGAGGGTCGGGTATTACTGAAAAGAGATCAGGGTGATGTTTAGATTCGTCCACTGGGGGTTTGTAAAGGCAAGGAGGCCCAGCACATGTGACAGACCCTCATATTTTAAAGACTAAGAAGAGCCATAAAAGAGGAGGAAGGAAGAAATCGGTACCCAGCAGTTTCCATGGCAACCCAGAAGCATGCTAGACCCTCATTTGCATGGGAGGTGGAAGTGATATCCCTACAATCTGATCTCTGAGGGAAAAAAAAAAAAAAAAAGGAAATGGCCTCAGCAGTAATAAAACTGCCACAGATGAAGTTCTAGGCATTTTCCTTAAACAAATAAATGGAACGGAAGTCTGTGTTTACAGGGAACTTCCAGCAAATTGTGGACTTGGATGTTCATTCCCTCGAGTGTCTAAAAATCTGCCCTCAGCAAAAACTAATGACCAATTAAATCAAAAACATCTTTGGCAATGTTTTAACCCACAGAGGACACACACATTCCAGGGCAGGTCCCACATCTTCAACCCTTTCCTTCCCCCTATGGCCCTCTTAGGACTGTGGTGTGATGTGTTTTTATGCCGAAGAACTGAGCACCTACTGAGACCATTCTAGACACACCCACATCACACAAAAAAAGAATCTCTGGCAGAGTAAATGCTTAACAAACTATTCCAAAAAGGGAGGCATGAACAGTAAGCTTCAACTGAACCCAATCACAGAGTTGCTGGATAGATACATCCCTGCTTTAGAAAATCCCTTCAAGCCGGGCGTGGTGGCGCACGCTTGTAATCCCAGCATTCGGAACGCTGAGACCGGAGGATCCGGGTTCGCGGCCAGCCTCAGCTACCTAGTGAGGTACTCCGCAACTTAGTGAGACTCGGTTTCAAAATAAAGA